>JACWBX010002042.1:0-14843 GCA_014622435.1 Polypedilum pembai | reverse complement strand
TTTTTTTATGAATTCTAATTGAAAAAAACAAACAACAACAGCAGCAGCACTTTTATGGACAACTTTGTTTTATTTAATTAAAAAAGTTTTCTTCTTTTTGAATGAATGAAAAGTTGAAATGACTTCAATTAAAAATTGGCTAAATTTTTGTAATTTCTTTTCTATAACTTTCTTAAAGAGTGAAATCTCATGTAGATATTGAAAACAGGCAGAATTTACATCATGAATTTTGATTGAGATTTTATAGTATGCCTAAAAGGAACAAATCTATCAAAATAATAAAAACTATCAAATTAAGAAATTTTTTTTGATATTTTCAAATAGATTCTGAAATATTTTTGTCTTTTAGTCGCGACTTACTAATTGAGAAAAAATTTAGTTGAATTTTAGTTAGTTGTAAAACGATTTCGAACAAAATTTCTTATTTCAATGCTAACTTTGTTTTCGCTTTCAAAAGTTGTTTACACTTGAATAGATCAAAAATATTAGTTGTAGATTAAATAGATTTAGTTGTAGAATTTAAAGTAGATGTTCATGTAGATTTTCTAGTAGACCAAAAATTGTTTTTGCTGTTAAATATCAATTCTACTATTCTTTAAATGTTAGAATTGCTTAAATTAGAAACTTTGATTTTTCGTAAGCCTAAAAACACTTTCAACATGATGTTTATTAGCCTTTTTTATACCGAAAATAAAGTTAATTTATTTTTTGTCTCACGTTTCTTTTTTTGTCTACATTTAGATGTAGACAAAATTGTAGATCAAATTTCGAACTTAAAAATTGAACTCTATTTAATAAAGTTGTAAAAGTAGAATCTACTTTGTAATTTTTGGCTACTTTCTACAGAAGATTTTGGCTACTGGTTACGGACCAGTAGATTAACAACTCTACTCTATTATTCAATTAAGAAAATGGACATTGAGAAAAAAATATTTTTTGTCACTTTTTGCCCTATTTTTGTATATAAGAGCAAACATTTGCCCATCCGTGTAAAGTTAGTTCATCCTATGTTCCGAAGAGTTTGCCGATAAATCGGCCGAACTGTTGGTCGACAGATACTTAAGGATTCAGCACAATGATGATTTATATAATTTCATTCAAATTCCAAATTCTGAAATAGCTGTAGGCCAACAATTTGGCAGACAAATCAGCCAAACTGTCGGCCGAAAAACGTACGTAAAAACATATCTTGTCAGCCGAACATGGAATGAGCTATCTTCACACGGGTCTATTTATTCTTTTTGGATTTTTTTTGAAGCGGTCACTGCTTGGGGATTTAATCTACTTGTATCTTTTTTGATTTTTTTGGTTAATTTTGTCTACTACTGATATCTACACAAATTTAAGCAATTTAAAATTTTCTTCAAAACAAAATAAATTTTTCTACACATTAAGAAAACTTTTTTTCTTCTTCTCATAAAATAAGCAAAAGAAAACAAAAATTCGAAATCAACAAAAAAAGCTAGAAATAGCAATTCAATTCATTCCATTAAGATTATTAAAAAGCAATCATGGATATTAAAACCATCTGATGTTTGCTATTGCATCCCAAAAAAGTAAAGTAAGAAAGAAAACTCTTGAGATTTATTTTCGCATTGACTTAAAAAAGTTTTTTCATTTTTTGCTCAATTTTTACAACATTAACTGCAGGTGTGTGCAATTCTAAAGTTTTTTTGACAATTTATTTAACTGAATTTTCATAGATGTAATTCAGTTGATATCTCTGCAACACCCATTCCTTCAATATTGGCAATCGATGTGAATTTGGCAATGAAACAAGAACAAATTTTGGATTTTTTCTCATTAAAGCAATGCCCTGGCGTAGTAACTTAAATGCTGCTTCCTTATCACCACCAACTGAACTGCAATCAACCACAACGCGTTGCTGTCTCTCTTCAATTTCCGCTTGACGCTTCTCATTCCATTCTCGCAATTTTTTTCGCCACATGTCTCGAAGGCAAGCGGTAATTGCGTTATCCACAGTCAAATATTTATTCAATTCGAGTGCGGCATTAATCGATTTCTTTGCCACATTCTGGTCATCATGCAGGATATTCAGAGAGAAAATTTTTTCATAATCAAATTTAAATGAATCGCCAGTGATGTTAATTGATGGTCGATGGAAGTATTTGACAACTTTTGGATTGTAAGTTGTTGGTTTTTCAGTTAGTTGCAGTTTTTGTGTCTCAACTGAAGGATTTTCACATTTTTTACAGAAATGTAGAAAGCGTTGATTGAAAGCATCATCGACACATTGATTAACAAGTGCTCCAGCAATGATTTGAGTTTCTTTTTCCTCTTGATCGCTTTTAAAACTATTTTCAAACTCTTTTAATTGTTGATTAAAATTGCAAGCAATTTTTTGCTCTGAATTTGTCAAATGATTGAAATTTTCACATTTTTCTTCACTTTGTTCTAAATTTTGCAAAAATTGATTCAATTTTAATGAATTGCCTGCAGGTTTTGGGAGAAAATTTTTATTTTCAACCTTCTTGACTTGTTCAGCAATTAATTGTTGTGCCCAACAATGTTCTTTTGATGGAATTAAAAAATCACGCTCAAACCATCGATTTGCTTCATTTTCAATTATAAAAAATTCATCATCGTAAAATTTATAAATTTTTAAATCAGGAACTGGCTTGAGAATTTTTGCAGAATTTTTAGAATTTTTAACTCGTTGATTCGAAAGTTTTGGTAAAATTTTATCAAGTTGTCTCAATGTTGTCAACATGTCTAAATGACAAATGCAAGAAAGAACAATTTTTTCATTTTTTGTGAACTTTTTTTGACTGCAAATTTCATCAGCTGATTTATAGACAGATTTATAAAGAAACCACAAAAATGCTAAATCACTTCCTTTTGAGAACTCAATTGCTGTTATTAATTCTGCCTCACTTGGTGGTTTTTTAAAGTTTAATGCAACAATTATGTGTTTCATGCAATTCATTTGATCTCTAATTGTTGGCCTTTGAAGAGCTGAAAAAATCATATTTGCTGCTGCAACTTGATTGACTGTAAGATTTTTAAACCAAAATGGCTTCTTTTCTAATTTTGTCTTTTCGAGATGCTTCACTGAAATAAGAAAATCAAATTTATTAAATATAAATAAACAGAGTTGTAGAATCTACTTTGTAACTTTTGGCTACTTTTTACGAGTAGATTTTGGTTGCTGTAGCCAATAACTACTTTTCAAAAAGTAGTCAATGGTTAAAGTCAGAGTTGTTAAACTACTGATTAATACTACTTTTTAAAAAGTAGCCAAAAGCTACAAAGTAGATTCAACTTTTACAACTCTGGCTAAAGTAGTTTTTTTCTCATTTAAACATGAGTTATCAGTACCCAAAAAAGTAGATTTTAGCTACTAGCTACGGACCTGTAGTTTAACAACTGTGTAAACAAAAAAATTTTTGCTAAATTTGTTTTGCTTAAAATTTTTCAGTTACAGTGGTAATTTGGATATTTATAAACGAGCTAAAAAGCTTTAAAAGAAACAAAATTTTTAATAATTATTTTAGTTACATTGAAAATACAATTCTGACGAAAATATCCAAAAATATTAAGAGATGCGAGAAATGATTAAAAGAAGCAAAAAATGGTGCAAAAATTATATTTTAAATTTCTTATTTACTTCATAAGGAAAACGTTAAATTCCACAGAAAAGATGATTTATAATCAATTTTAAAGTGTTTCTACGACTAAAGAACGTTAGAATTTTTCATTACAAAAATTTAGATTGAATTTTTTTTGTAAAGAAATATTGACGAAAACTGGCGTTAAAAAAACCTTTCATCAGAGCTGTTTTCCAATTGCCAGAAAATTAAACTTTGAAAGTCAACCATTAAAAGTTTTACTGAACTTTCAGTGTTAAAATATTCTTACAAATTTTTTTGTCTTCAATTTTAGCTTTTTCAACAATTTTCTTTGCCTTCTTAACTGCACATTTGACATCATCTTCATACTCAAAATCATAAATTTTGTAATGATTGATGAATGGCAAATCTTTTCGATTAATTTTGAAATTTCCCAACATAATTTTAAACACTAGAAAATTTAGAAATGAATAAAAAATTTTAAAGATTACTGAGATCAGCATAAAAAGTGAGAAAAATTGCAACAATGCGTGTCGTTGAGTGAAAAAGAAAATAAAAAATTTTTGCATAAAATAATTTGCACATAGCGAGTAACACGTGTAGGTGAATAATTTATTATGGCTTAAATGTTGGGGGCGTTGGAAAATATTGCGAGTGAGAGAAAAGGCGTAAGAAATTGCGCATAAATCAAGTCACTTTTCATAATGTCGCTACTTCTTTATTATTACATCATTCAACTTGATTTAAATTGTGAATGAACAGAAGCATGTTCAATTTGGTGTTTTAATTAATTGCATCATTTGCATGCGAAATTGCATGCTGCAGTTGAAATCAAGAATCAGATTTTGCAAAGATTACTTTGATATTTTACATTCGTTAAAAATTATTGAAATTTTCAATGGAAAAGAACTCTAACAAATTAACAAATTAATTTTTGAATTTCAATGGCTACTCTGTGTTCGCTATCAAGAGCCTTAATCCCTTGAAAATTTTAAACAGTTTTAATTTTCGGCACTTGCATGCAAGTTGACTTTTTCAGAAATTGTCTTTAATTCATTCAGAATTTATTTAATTTTGATCAAAATTTGGCAAATTCATATTTAAGTCAATGTTTCTTAAATTTACAATGCAAATGCCGAATTCTAAATAATTATACTTGTTGGAAATTTCAATTTTGTTCTTTAAAATTCATTCTGAATAAACTTGTAAGTTAAATCGTTAATTTATTAAAATTCATATTTTTGATAAAAATTAAAAGAGAAAATTTCCAACAAGTCGAAGAAAAATTAATTTATGAAATTAAAATTTTTGAATTTCGAAAAGTTCTTTAAAAATAGAAACTAAATTTAAAGAAATTTTACAATAATTTGAGTCTTAAAAATTGTTAAAATATTTAAACCAAATGTCGAGATCCTGGTAATTTCAATTAACCATTAGGGATATCCAAAAAATCCCGCGACATGCAACTATTTTTTCCCGAAAACATTTGAAATTTAGAAATTTCACAAAGAAAAAGCTTTTTAACTGGCATAAAGTTGGATCTAATAAAGCTGTTTATAAGGCATAAAAATTATATTTTATGACACGCATAATTTTTTTTCCATACAAACTTTTCATGTCTTATTAAAATTTTTTAGCTCTAATAATGTTTTAATTCTTTTCTGGCATAAAGTCGCTTTATTAGATCCAACTTTATGCCAGTTAAAAAGTTATTTTCTCCGTGTTCGTTAATTAAAAATTTTCATATCATAATTGAGCTATTTATTGATATTTCTCCATGCAAAAGATTTTGTTAATTAACTAAATTAAACCACACACTTTTTCAGTTTAAAGTTTGGTTTATTTTTATTTTATTTAAAAATTTTTTTTCGAAATTTCAAAATTTTTAATTATAATTAAAATTAATTATAATAATAATAAATTCAAATTTATTTTGACCGTTAAATTTAAAAAATAAAAAATTTTCAAAGTAAATTTTGCAAATAAAATCTCAAAAATAATTGTAACATTACACTTGGAATCACAAATTAATGACAACATCGGGAAAATATGCAACACATGAAGTCATTAAATTTACCTCGTCACTCCCCATACACACAACAACAACATTGAAAATGAAATAAATATTGGACAATTTATTCTCGTCATCTTTTGTAGACACACAGAACAGAATGCAAAATGTTGTTCTTCTATTTCCCCCCATATACACACAATTTATATGATGCAATTTTGTCTGCATTTGTTGTCAAATGAGGATGAACATGATACACACATGCAATCTGTCATTATCGTTAGTCATCCACCCTCAATGTCTCATTGCTGCTGCATACATGGCTCTAATTACATAATTAGTTTTCAACTAATTGAATACGTGATCAAAGAGAATTGAGATTCTTTTGTTTGTCCAATATTTGTGGCCTTTTACATATCATTTACTGCTTCTGACATTTTGCTTTGAATTTTGCTAAAATAACGCCTAAAACAACAACAACAATTCATCAATTTTGAAATAGTTTTGTGTTTTGAAATATTTACGAGTTGGTTTGAGATTCAAGCAGAAGTGGAAAAAAAAGGATTTTAAAAAATGGTCAACAACACATGGTGTGACAAATGCATCAACAACAATTTTAATTAAAATGTTATCACTCGTCAGTGTCAAAATAAAAATTTTTGCCAACACATGAATCATCAAGTTTTTCATTCTTTATTTTATAATAATCAAAAAAAATTATTATGTTATAAATTTCATCTTATGATCACGTTTTAGTTATTATTATGGCTTCACAAATCATAATTTTCGAGACACACACAAACACAAACAAATTGTGAGTTATTGTTACGTGTTATCAACTTTTATTGCCAAAGCAGATTGCTCTTCTCTTCTATTGTCTGCTTTTTGTTTTAATGTTTGTTTTGTGAAAATTTAATGATTCTTTTTAATGCATGATAAAAATCATGATATAGCTGTCTTTCATCAATGACTTCAAAGTGACTTCGAAATCAAATTTTAAATTTTTGATAACTCAATATTTTGTTGATAAAATTATAAGTTAAAAACTGATTTATCTAATTTTTAATGGTCGATTGAGAAAATATTCAGCCAGAGTCCGGCCTATTACCGACAAGACGAAAGACTACGGTTGGATTTAAAAATATCAAAAAAATTTTAGTTTGGCGGCCCGACTTGATTGATGAAAGACGGCGAATAATAGGAAAAATTTGAAAATTCCGAAAAATATTAGTTTTTTTATATGGAAATTTGGCCGAATAGTCCGGATCAAGGGAAATATTCGAAAATTTCGGACTAAATTTCTCACTAGATAAATAGAATGAAATTTTGTAATATTTAACAAACTTTTTCAAATTTAAAAAACTTATTTGCAAATTTTCGAACATCGCCACAACCAGATAAAGATAATGAACAAAAATAAAAAAAGTACTAAGGCTAAAAAGTACTAAAAAGTATATAGATCTGATGAAAGCTGCAAAAAGACAAATGAAAATGAAGAGAAGAAAGTAAAGTCAAAAAGAAGCGAATAAGATTGAAAAGAACAAACAATTTTTTTTTTCTGAAATTTGAATTTCTTTTTTTTTTGAAGATGAGAATTTATTTTACTAAAAATATTAGTTAAAAATCTTTTAGAAATGTTTTTAGTACCACAGAACTTTAGACATTTTCCTAAAATTCATCCATCAGCTTAAACAAAAACTTTCAAAAAATTCGCGTAGGCGATCAACACTCAAAAACTTCTGCAGTTTTCATAACAGAATTTTTCGAAAAACTTTGTCAGTGACTACCCAAAAATTCTAAAATTTTCATTAAAATTTAGAAATAAAATTTTTGTTTCATTCAAAATTGACAAAGATGAATGACACTGACAAAATATCATAAAAATTTTTTTAGTCAGAACTGTTTCTTTCTTTTGAAAAAATTAAAATTTTTGAAAACAAAAATAACGGTATTTTTGAATTAGCAGTAAATATTTTTGTAAAAATCAGTAAAATTTTATGAAAATTTATTAAATTTTTCACGTTTAGAAAAATAACAGTAAAATTTAAATAAAATATTCGTTAAATAATATTTTATGTTTTTTATTAAAAAAACCGTAAAAATAATCTGAAACTTTGAAAATACATAAAATTTTTGTTTTTGAATATTTTAATAAAGTTTATAACTAAATAATTTAAAGACTGCCCTCTAGCCTTTGTTATTATAACTTTCAGCACATGCACGTTTCTCTTCCACACATCATCATCTTATCTTACCCAAAACAGAAGTTTCCACAAAACTAATCTTCTTTTGCCTCAGAAAGAAATATTTAACAAACTTTAAAATTTCCATAAAATTTTCCAAGTAAAAAGTGACTATTGTTTATACAATAGTCTACAACAATGAGTAGGGACAATTTGCTTTTTCCATGCCGAGATTTTTAATCCTTTCAAGATGGAAATTTGAAGATAGTATTAAGACATTATATTTTTCCTTTTTCTCTCTCTCTCAGTGTTTTAATTACATTAAAGGTTGTTAAAATTTTATAATCCTTTGATGGAGTGCACACTTTAACTCTCACATGTGTGTTTTTTCTCATTTCTTCCTTCCTTACTTTAAGACTCAAATCATTACTTTAGCTTCAATAACGACAACGACAAAGTTTTTTTCTCTCTCTGCTACTCGAAGAAATGGGAAAACTTTCTTTTCCTTTGTTTATCAACTATGTAAAAGTCTGAAAGTATCCATAAAAGTAAATATAAAGCAGTAAAGTCATTGAAGCTTGTAATAAATCGATTAGTTGCTTAAAAATTAACATTCATATGGGGTTGAGAGGGAGAAGAAGAAGATTGAGTTGTTTAATTTATGCAAAATATGAAGCTAATGAAATGAAAGTTTTTGTTTGATATCTACTGAGGGTAATGAATTTAAAATTTTTTTAAAAATTAATTTATTTTCGAAAAATATGTTAATTCAAGGAGCATACAACTCGAAGAAAAATTTGTTTTCTTTTTCAAAGAAGTAATAAGCTAGATTTTCTTGCCAAAAATGTACAAAAAAGAAGATAAAAGAAAAGTAAGATGTGTGTTATATGTTCCCCTTGTATCAATCACAGTTTCATTTAGAATGAAGAATTTATAGAAAGAAATTTGTTTAAACAAATTATCAAAAATTGCTTCAAAATAAATAAAAGATTAAAGAAGTCTCTGCCAAAGATCAGATGACTTAAATGCATTTTTAGGACCACCGATCAGTGTTTGTTAACAAATTACAAGCCAGAGTTGTTAAACTACTGGTCTGTAGTGCCCATTTGGCTACTGTAGCTAAAAACTACTGTAGAAAGTAGCCAAAAGCTACAAAGTATTTCTTTTCTATTCTATTCTTTTTTTACAACTTTGTTACAAAACTATTATATTCTTTTTAAAACCAGAAGCCTTAACTTAAATACAATTGTCAAAGCAAATTCGAATTGCAAAAAAAATTGTTAACAATTTTCAAGATAAAAATTTTTTTGTCACTATTTCTCGAGATCTGCAATAAGAAACTGTTTTCTAACTAAGCATCGCCGTAATAACTCGATAGCAAAAAACAAAATCTAAGTTTCTAGCTTACCGAGCAAAGTGAATTTATAAACTGGATTTCAAACATGCGCTAGTAATAATTTAAATTTCCTTATTTTGTTTATTTCTAGCAGAGCCCGAAGTCGGCTAAAATATTATATGCTAAGTCGACTAAATTCAATCGACTTATTTACAAATTTTTAGTCTACTTTTAAGTTCAAACTATTTTAAGACTTTTACAAATTTTCTCATTTTTACCAAATTTTTTGAAAATTAAAAATAATTTTCAGAAACTTCAAAACTTTAATCAAAAAGTTTTCCAAATATCCCCGAGTATCCAAATAAAACTTAAATCTTTCGTTTATTTGCCTTTAGCATGTCATGTTAAATAAATTTGTAACGTATTTTTGGTTCATTGAGAAAACATAAAAAATTTTTACTATAAAATCTTTCTACTTCTCATTAAATGAACTAAATGTTAATCAAGATAAAGTAAGAAAAATCATTCCCTTGTTTTAATTTCTCTAAGAGTCAATTTCATACTAAAATTAATCTACGTTAATCCTCAAAACAAATTAGCTCGATTAAATGCTTTTGATAAACTTTTGATGAATCTTTTCCGTCCTATTCCGCCTTTTGCATAACAAATGAAGTCTAATTTGTCTTCTTCTCTTTTATTTTACTTTTATATAAAAGAAATTAGTCTTCTGTCGCTGATACGTGTCGTCTTTTATTTGCGTTTAACTTTTTATCAAGTTTTTAAAATCTCGTCACTTTTTTTTTTGTTATTTGTTTCACGTTTAAGCGTTCTTTCTTTTTTTAGCCAATAAAGTTGATAAATTGGAAATAAAGATTTTTCTTTGAGCCGCTTACAACAACATTATCTCATGAAGATGTTCTAAAGAAAGAGAATAAAGACATTTTCTTGTTCACCCCTCAACACACAGCAGCACACAAAAAAGAGAATAAAATCAAATTAACATTTTACAACACTCAATTGTGTCGTAGCTACTGCTTTGGTATGTCTGCAGGAAAATCTCGATAAATTTTTCCCATCCTCTAAGCCTTTTTGTTTTCTGCGTTTTATGAACAAAACAAAGCTAATTAAAACTTTCACATTTTCGTCATTGAACATTGAGCACGAGGGAGAATTTTTGAGAAGATTTTTTTTATGATTAGACAGCTTTAGGAAATATAACAAAATTTCTCTAGCTCTCTTGTAAACGTTTTTTATTTTGTGAAAATTAGTATAATTTATTCTGCACAAGTGGAAGACATTAAAAGATCTCATTTATGCAAATTGCGATGATGATAAGAAAAAGAAAGGAGGAAAAGTTTTTTACCTGCTTTTAATGTGCTGTAAGGAGGGATATTAAATGCATGTGTTGTGAAAAATGGCAAAATTTTATTCATTAAAATAATCCATTGCGAAATAAATAAGAGGGAGGCGTACAAAATTATGATTTATTTCTTCTTTATCTGCAGATAAATAAAGATGAGGAGAAAATTTAAGATGATTTTGAATAGTTTATAAATTTTTTATTTTAACTCAAATTAGTTTCGAAAAATTTCAACAGCTTTTTACTAATTGAAATTTAACGGTTTTTTTAAATTTAAAATAACAAAATTAACGGATTTGTAAATTTTAAATTTAAATTGGAAGAATTTTCTGATAATTAAATCAAAATGAGGAAAATAAATTTCAAACGTTTTTACTGATTTTCGCATTTTAATTTAATTTTTAGAATAATTTAATTAAATGTATTTCGAGAAAATTTAAAATTTTTATCTTATTGAAATTTAACGGTTTTTTTCAAATTCAAATTCTAGAAACTCGTTATTTTTAATTTAATAAAAATTTACCTAATTATACAATTTTAAATTTTATTTGTCACAACATGTCATACAAATTAATGACTTATTAGCCAACTGTCAATTATGACTAAAAAAACAAGTCAATTAGCGCCTTAATGAGTATCGTTTTAAAAGCAATTTGTTGCCCTGTAATTAAAAGATCATAAAAAAATTGCCAAGTCAAAATTACTACTTTACAATAGCACCTGACGGAAAAGAAGAAAAAACAGTTTTACGAAATTTAAGTCAATGTCACGAAATGTTTGACTTAAATAAGTTTTAGTAAACCGTAAATAATCACAAATGTCATGTAGCAGAGAAATTCTAAAATTTGCAAAAGCTTATTAAATAAATTTGCAGATGGCCAAAACACACATAAACAAATTTCACTTCTAATTCCAGTCACGAAATCAAAACAAAACAGTTAGCAGAGAGAGAGAGAGAGAAATTTTAATTAGAAAATTAATTTAGAGAAAATTTGTATCAAAAGGCAAAATGCTTAGCAGACCTCAATGATTTTTTAAACAAATTTTAGTCTTTGTCATCATCTCCATTGTGTGTAAATAATTTACATGTGTAAAATGCATTTGTCAGCAAATTTTCAACTATAATACTGTTGCTGCAGCAAGCAAGAATGTTGCAATGTTTTTCGCAAATATGACAAAAGAGGGGAAGAATTTTTGAGTCAAAACAGACCCTTTTGAATTAAACAACAAATGACGTCGAATACAGAACACAAAAGTAATCATAATCGTTCTATTATATGCCAACAATCTCAATGTTTAATGATATTTAAATACTAAAAAAAGGGAAAATTGAATTTTTCTTCTAAATCTTTGAATAAACATTTTTGAAATGGAATTTAATTAAATTTTTTTTCTTTCTTTAATATTATTCATAATTAAATTTCTTTTTTTTTCTCCAAAAATATATTTCTCATAAATGACCATAAAATTATTTATAAATACACTCAAACTTTGCCTCTCTCAAGGGAATATAAGTGAAGATAATGACTTTATGGAAGAGTTATGTAGAAAAAGAAAAAGATTTATGGTAATTAACTTTGTCCTCTCTCTCTACTTTCTCTACTCTATTTTAATTCATAACCGGAAGGAGTAAGAAAAAGAATTAACTTTTAGGTTGGACTAAATAAATAAGAAACTAGAGAAAATTTCATTTTTTAAACTTAACCGACAATTTTAGATTAAAAATTTGCTAATTTTTTACTACTTATAAAATTTTCAATATTTATTTCAAATTAAACAATATTTATCAATTTTGTAAGAAGCGTTTGAAAACCAGGATTCGGATTTGAATCCAGATACTCGAGTGTCTGCGCAGACATTTGTACAAGTAGCATGCAAGTTGACTTACTTGAAAATGTTTCAAATTCATTCAGATTTTAATTATTTCGGTCAATTTTTTGTTAAATTTAAGAATCATTGACTTTAATATGAATTCGCTAATAATTTGTTCGAATCAACTAACATTTGAATGAATTAGAGATATTTTTAAGTCAATCAACTTTAATGCACAAGTATCTGCACAAGTCTGGGTTTAAATTCGAATACTAGAAATTTTCTACTATACTTTTACTAGTAAATTTTTAGAAAAATTCTTATCTAGTTGAAATATTTCAAATAACAAATGAATAAGGAAAATAATTATTCTGGCTCTCTTATAGAGCAAACAAAAACATCTGTTTTAGTAGTTAAAATTATTAAAATTAGTGTTTTACTTTGTTTATACTTTTCAGATCATTTTAAGTGTGACACTTTTTAAAAATTAAATAAATCCAAAATTCTTGACTTTTAAGCTTTCAATGAGCTTGTAATCGATGGATATACACAAAATACACTTTTCAGTAAAAATTTTCAAGAGATTGAATAAATAATTTCAGTTTTACGAAAATATACAACATAAAATTTCACAGAAATTCCCAAAATGTAATCAAATTAACAGTTCTTAAAATTTAAAATTTTTTTAACGGTTATTTTAATTTTAAGTTTTATTTTTTGCAGCTTATTAAAATTCAACGAAATTATCAACTTTTATTTAAAATTTTCTACAATTTTCTAAAGTTTTCATTAATAAAGTGAAGTAAAATATTTGGTGTTGTTTTAGTTTAACTCACACTCTATCTATGGGTGTGTTTGAGATATAATGATAATTTATGCTTGCTCTATTATTTGTGGACTTTCTTTGCCTTTTAAGACACATCCCTATGGTCATATTTATCTCAACTTAACTTTCTCTTGCATATATTGAGTCATTAGAGTGAACATACATGGCCAATTACTTACATTTCTATATCTCGAAGGGTTTCTTAGCTACAAAGACATATTTTCATATATTTCAAATTGGAATTCAATTCTTGAAATGCCAAAAATCTAAGGACATTCTTATCTTTCATATCGCTTAAAGGCAAAACTACAAAAGTAACTAAGAGACATTTATCATCGCATATAAATTCAATTTATCATTTCTTTGTGCGTAGTGAAGGGGCTTTTGAAGAATTTCAATGATTCTTGCTGCTGGACCCATTGTCCATCTTTTCTTTAATCAAAAATTTCTTGCATGTTTTGTTGTCAAGAAAAATATTAAAAAATATTTTCACATTACCTGAAATTCAGTTAAATCATGAAAAATGATGCTATTTTGTATGTGAGTGAAAGAAACGATTAAATTTGAACCCTTTTAAATTACATTTTTAACCCTCATTCAGCAACAACCCCGCATTATTTAGATTTCCCACAATTTTCAAAAAAAATTTAAAAATCTTTTATATCAATACATTTGCCTCTGTTACTGATCGCATTTTATTTCCGGTTAAAAAATTAAATCGAATTTGATGACAAATTTTTTATAATCTTATTTCACATGCTCATTTGCTGCTGTTTTTCCCCTTCTTTTTTATTTTTTTAAAAATATAATTGAAAGAGTAAGTAAGTGAAAGAAGACAATTTTTGCACTAGTAAAAACGTGTGTCACTGCTGTTTAATGTTTAATGCATTTTTATTGTATCTTCTTATCTTTGCATTTATAGCAAAACCAGCAACATTTCGACACGCGACCACACCACTACCATCATCATCAAAATTAGATTTCTTGACTTCAATGCACATTCATGGCTTACATTTTATGAATTAGCTGTCGGATTTAATCGAATTATAAAAATTATTATCATATCTCATCAGTAAATAAAAATTAATGCTAGTCGATTTTAGAGATAGATATTATATGTTTGATATTTTAGAGGGATTCATTTAAAAGTTACGGGAAAAAAATCTTTAAATTTATCGACTTTTTTGAAATTTTGATTACCGTTAAAAATTTAAAATTTTGAAAATCGTTAAATTTTCAAAAAGAATCCAAATTTAATTTTTATCTAGTATACATTGAATTCTAGCGTCTAAACGTATAAACGGTTAATAAACTACAAATATTAAAAATCACTAAAAATCAAACTTTATAATTTAAAATTTCAACAGTTTTTTAATTACCATTAAAAATTTAAAATATTAAAAGCCATTGAATTTTTGAAATTTTAAAATACGTTAAATATTTTCAATTTTGAAAATTAAAAGAAATGCAAGTAAAGAGTTAATAATTAATAAATTTCTCATTCAAAACTACATCACTCAACATTAAATTCATCAATTTTTGATTACCGTTAAAAATTTAAAAATTTTTAGGGTTCGGAATTATGCAGATAAGAAGAAGAAGTATGCGCATAATTTTCTTCTTCTTATTGATTTTTCCATACAAAACTGAATAAGAAGAAGAAAATTATGCGCATACTTCTTCTTCTTATCTGCATAATTCCGAACCCTAAATTTTTCAAAGAAA
>JACWBX010002040.1:0-12617 GCA_014622435.1 Polypedilum pembai | reverse complement strand
TTTTTTTATACACTGATCTTTACTGCTAAAAATACTCTTAAATAATCATATATATTGCGGATATTTTTTTTATACACTGATCTTTACTGCTAAAAATACTCTTAAATAATCATATATATTGCGGATATTTTTCCATTTGTTTTTACATATAAGGAAAAGAATATGAATGCTGAAACATCTGACCTTATACTACTGCATTAAATCAAAATTTAAAGATTTATACTTTAAAAGAGCTGCATGCTGAAGCTAAGATACCTTTCGTTAAAGAATTCTTTACACGACTCTCAATTACTTTCTAATGTTGAGCTTAGTTTCCAAGATAATTATCTTGTTAAACTCTTAGGGAATTATAATAATAAGTTAAATTTTTAAAACATCAAACGTAAACTTTTCAAGCCTCAAGCTCCTTTTAGAACTCTATGATATACTTCTATCTATTTATTTATCTAGCCAAAAGTTCTTTAAAAGAAAAATATTTATTTAAAGAAGGTTTTGTCTCTAATTATTCCTTAAAAATTTACTCTACATTCTAAAATGAAAAATTTCAATACAAAATTGGTTCATATCAAAATAGTTGATTAAAGTCACTAGATCAAAGCCTTAAAACATATGTAAAAAAATATATTACAACCAAGCCATTCTATATTTTAAATTCATAACAATAATGATACAATGAATAATCGTGATGTTGACTTAGCAGCCTTAAATCAGTTACATTTTTGAATATTAAATCGACTTTCGTTTGTCTTGATATCAGAGTTGTTACAGGCGAATTCGCCTATATTAAAAAATCAAACCTTCAAATGGACAAAAACTTTTTTGTATCTTATTTACATAACTTCATCTTTAAAACAAGGGTAGTTTGAAATTATTTAGTTGAGTCTTAGCTAAATTATGTCAATTTAAATGTTCACCTGCACGAATTTTTAAATTTTTCGCCTGTTTTCTGACAGGCGAACACTTAAAATTACATGACTCAGCTAAGACTCAACTAAAAAATGTTTTAAAGATGAAGTTATGTAGAATAAAATACAAAAAAGTTAGGGTTCGGAATTATGCAGATAAGAAGAAGATTTTTCCATACAAAAATGAATAAGAAGAAGAAAATTATGCGCATACTTCTTCTTCTTATCTGCATAATTCCGAACCCTAAAAAAAGTTTTTGTGCACTCAATGGTTTGTTTTCTCAAAGCATTAATATTAAGGCAAAACAAGCGAACTTTAAAAAATTCGCCTGTAGCAACTCTGCTTGAAATTACTGCCATTTGCAAATGGAAAATAATGAGAAAATTCTTCAAAATCTCATTATTGTTACAACCAATAAAGAACAATTTTATTATTATTTTAAAGATAATAAATCAATTTACACTATTTAAAGAAACTACAAAAGTTATAAATATTTTATTTAGTTTTAGAACTCATAATGTTAGACATTTTAGCATTCATAATGTTTTATTCTCTTTTTAATATTTTATATTTTATAATTAATAAAATTGCAGCAATACCAACCGTCAACAATGTGCCTATCATGTCAAATGCAACATTGTCAAATGGAAATGATGTTTATATGATTTCTGAAGTTCTATTTATGACTGATGCAAAAGTTTCTAAATTGCATCAAATGAATAAAGATAAGGAAACTCCGCCATTGCTTGCTTTCCCATGGTTTGGTTCACAGTTTTTGTCTCATTCCTTCTTGGCATTAGAGAAAGATAATCGATTTACGCAAATTTCAAGGTAAATATTTCTTTCTTAAATTTTTATAAATAACTTATGATTTATAAACTTTTTTAGATTTCTTAGTTCAGCAGATATTGCATCAACAATCACTGGTTCAAATTATACATTTTTTGTTCCATTTGATGATGGTTTCGAAAAATATGGTTTTGATGAGCTTTCAGATAATGTTTTGAACTCAAATAAAAGTGTAAAATTTATTCTCAATCATTTTGTCCGACGACGTCTTTATAATAGAGATTTAAAGAATGATGAAACTTTCGAAACAGTCGATGGTCGAATAATAAAAATTAAAAAAGATACTCTGGGAAACACATATGTGAATCAAGCAAAGATTGTTGAATCTGAAATATTTGTTTACAATCTCGGTACAATGTTCTATATTGATGATGTTTTATATCCAGAATTACTTCGAAATGATTATAAAAATGATCAAGCTCCTAAGCACACAGAACGTGAAAATATTGAATCATCTGAAGAATTCTTCACAACTGAAATACCAGTGTTTAGTGAGAAATCTAATAATGCAGAACCAACAACTGTTGAACATCAACCAATTCTTCAAGCACTATTGATGTCTGAAGTTGAGTTTGTTCCAAGTGATGATTTAGAAGATTTTTCTAGCAGTGACAGTTACATCACATCTCAATCATTTCCATCACAACGCAATCAACTATCTTCACCTCCTAAATGAAAATTCCCAGTCATCAAAATAACTAAATGCAAGAGACTGGTCCAAATAAAAATTTTATGTCACTCGAAGAGTAAAGTATAATTTTTTATGATCTTTTTTAACATTTTATTATTTTTATTCGTAATAGTTATAAACATAACATTTTATATTCAAGAAAATGAAATAAAATTTATAAACAAACAATAAATGTTTCAAACATTTTTATCTCATTTTTGTTTACATTCGATAATGATCTAAAATTCAAAATTCTATCACAAATACATTTTTGTGCTTACGTTTTCTAATAATGTTTTCTCTTTTCAAGTCTTATTTATATTAAAAGAAAACTTGTTAAACACAACTCTTAGGAGATGGAGACAGAATTAGGAAAGAATAGGCACTGTGAGCTACCGATAGCTTTGTCTGTCAAAAATTGTAAAATTCAAGAAAATAGGTCAATATTATGTTTTTTAAATAGATAAATCTGTAAATCTTTGTAGAATATCTTGAGAATATAAATTTGATTCAAGCTGATTCAAATTTCTAATAAATTACTGTAAATACATGAATTGAGCGTTTAAGTATTACATACTATTAGCCATTACTCAGAAGTTTTTAAAATCTCAATTCAAAATTTTGCATTTTTAATGACTACAGCGCCATCTTTTAGCTGTTTTATTTCTTTTAAATGACAATAGCGCCATCTCTAGAATATTCTGGAATTAAATTTGAAAAATTTCTCCATTACGTAAAAATTTTGATTTTGATTTGATAATAATAACTGCAAATTGTATTATTATCAAATTCAAAAGCGATATTTTAACGGTAAGAGAACAAAAAATCAATTTTTATACAAACAATATATGTTAATGTAAGCATTTTAATAAAAATATTTTAAGATTTTTCAGTCCATTCAAGAGATTTTATTTAATTCTAATCAGAAAAGCTTACAATACAATATTATTTTTAAATAAATAATCTACGAGTAAACACACAAAAAAAATGCAATAAGGATGAAATTAAAGAATTATGTGTTTAAGTCTTGTTAATTTTTTATTTCTTGTCTATATTAAAACTCTTATTCCGTTTAAAAAATTTAAACTTTTCAACTTACCTGATAAACGAGCTCAAAAGTTTTTGCGTCATTATTTTTTTGCATCATTTTTAAATAAACAGCTGAAATAAATTTTTGAAAAGTTTAAAAACTTGTTTATGATAAGAAAACTAATAAATAAGAGATTTTGTCATATTTTAAATATTTTATTATACAATTGAACTTTATAAAAGCAAGTTGTCATGGATATCAAACAATGGAAATTAATTCTTTTTGAGTGGGTAAGTAAAAATACGTTAATTTAAAATTTCTTGATTTTATCAATTTATTTATTATACTAGATTAAATCCAGTGAAATGATTGATGTTTTTGGCACTGCAATTGAACATTTGCAAATAAAAGAATTTTTCAACGAATATTATTATAAACTTTTTGCGAAAACAAATTTTAATAATATTTCAAATTTTCTCAATGGTAAAATTTATTTTATTTCAAATCTATTCAAATTTTTATCAAAATTTAATTTTTTAGAGAATTTTCCACAATTTGAAGTGTTATATGACGAAACAAACAACATTTCTCCACAAGATTTTGTCTATATTTTTTCTCTCTTTCTTTATTATTCTTGTGTCATTAAAGAGAATGAATTCTTTCAAAAATGTTGTAGAAAACTTAATGCAATGCATCAATTGGCAATTGTTAGTTTCTTTGAATATTTCAATGAAAATTTAAATTTTTCAAGAGAATCATTGCGATTAGCTATAAAGCAGATCAATTTGATGCCTTCTCCTCAAAAATCTTTAAATATTATCAATGCTAGCCCCAGAAAGACAGAACAACAAATAATTCCTTTAACATCGAATAAAGAATTTGTCAATGAAAAACTTAAAGAACTGAAAGTTTTAAAAACTCAACTTGATAATGAAAAATTTGAAAAAAGCATGATGGAAGTTGAAATGAGACAAAATCAGGAAAAAATTGATCATTTAAGTAAGTTTCTATTAAATTTTTTATTCATGATAAGTGTTTTAATAATTATTAATTTTTAGTTCAAAAATGTAAATCTTTGAATCATGACGTTCAATCATTGAAGACAGAATTGTTAATTCAAAAAGAGCAAGAAGAACCAATTAAAGATTATCATGAAAATAAACTTCAAAATAATAAAATGCAAAAAGAAATTCAAATGCGTGAAGATTTGATTTCAGAACTTAAATATGAGAATGAGAATATTACAGAAATAAATAAGAACTTAAAGACAAGAATTAATGTAATGGAAAAACAAATGAGAGAAATGAATAATAAAATTAGAGAAATGGACAGAACAATTGAGGAAGTTCAATGCAGTGAGTTTATGAAAGATGAAAAAATTCAAATGCTTGAAGAGGAGAAAAAAGAACTTTTAAATTTCATCAATGAGAATCGATGTAGCTGCAAGGATAATTCAATAAGTTCAGATATGCTTGATTTATCTGGATCAGTTTATCATACAATAAATGATAGTGATATAGGTGAAAATTTAGCTAAGAGCATTATTGAAGTGCAATTGAAAGAAAAAGACATGGAATTGAATGATTTGAAAGAAAAGTTTGCAAACATTAGCAATGAAAAAGATGAATTGGAATTAAAGTTTACTAGAGCACTTAAAACAATTGATGAAAACACTGCACAATTAGAAGACATGCAAGAAAAACTTTTAATAATTACAAAAAAAAAAGATTTACAGACAGTAGAAAACGCTTGTTTAAAAAACAATTACAAGCAACTTCAAAAACATTTTGATGTTGCACAAAAGAAGGCAAAAACTGAAACCAAAGCTCGACTGTCAAATGAAATTGTTTTAGAACAAGAAAGAAAATCTTTGAAAAGTTTTGTTGAAAATTTTGATAAATTGAAAAACGAAAATGAAAAATTAAAAACAGAGATCGATTTAAAGAAAGAAAAGATGAAAAATCTTGAAAATCAGTTAATTTGTAAAGAAAGAAAAGTTGCAGAATTGTTTGAAAAATTTGAAGAACTTTTGAAAATTTCAAGCAATTGGAAAATTGAAAGAGATCAATTGATTGAAGAAAACAAAATGCTTCAAGGAAATGAGTTTGACATTGATGAAAGAATCAAAAATTTGGAATTCGAAATGGTAAGTATTCAAAAAATAAAACAGTTCGCATCCAGAACTTTATCCAAAAATATTTTCAAAAAATCAAAAAAATTTTTGTTATTTTTTATTAAAAAATTCATCTCTTTAATTAACTAATTTTTTAACAGACCAAATCATTAAAAGAAGAAATTAAAGAATTAAAATCACAATTAAATTTGTCTGATGAAATAATCAAAAATTTACAAATAAAAGAAGAAGATGCAAATTTTGAAATTCAAAAGTTGAAAAGTAAAATTGCTGAAAATGAAATTGAAATGACAAGAAATAAAACACTTAACGAAGATCTTTCGATTGAATTGGAAAAATATAAATCTCAAGAAGATTTATGGAAGAGAGAACGTAAAAATTTACAATATGATATTGAGATGCTTAAAGTAGAAGTTGAAAATGGAAAGAAAGAAGTTAGAGAAGCAATGGAAGTACTACAAGAAGCAAAACTTGAAAGTCTTAAAGACAAAATGGTAAGATACAAATTCTATTTTCATCAATTCATTTATGCATGACTCTCATTATCTCAATCTATCATGGAATGAACTAACGTTTCAAATTCATAACTCACTCATATTTTATGTTTATAATAAAATTAAATTCTATTTAGTGAGAATTTGCAAACTAATTCCATTACAGATGACAAATAATGATGAAAGAAGATCAAGATGTGCAAGCACTTTTGTTGATTTATTCAAATATCCTTTGGCAATAATTTTATTTAATTTTTCACTCTATCTTTGGATCAAGTATCAAATGCTTGACAATAATTTAGAAATTTATTTTAAAGAATTATATCCAAAATTTCATTGAGAGTTTTTGAATAAAAGTTTTGATGAAAAAAAAATCTCTCTCTTAAATAATTATTTATAATTTTTTTGAATTTAGAAACAAATGTTTGGAAATACTTTGGAAATATTAAGCAACAAAAATAGAAATCTTCTCATACAGGTCGATGAATTAAAAATTCAATTAAAAAATCGTTTTAATCTTGAAACAGAACTTAAAAGTTGTAAAAAAGAAAATGAATTTCTACTATCTAAATTGAGATTTTCTGATAAAAATTTTCAAATGGAAGCATTAAGCGGAAGTATTGGCATGCGACAAAAGTCAACAACAAAAATTCATGAAGAAAAATTTGACAATGCTTATTTGAATGATTTAAAACTTGGAACACCATTTGATGATATAATTAGAGATGGAATTAAACAAGATTCAATAACAAACCATAATGTGAGTAGAGAAAATTTCTTCACTTTTTTTTGAGTTTTAGATATTTGAAATTTCACATAACAAAAGACGGATAGAAGCTCGCATTATACTTGCGTAAAAATAAACTTAAATAGACAAATTTCTTGTTACTGTCAATTTACTATAAAAATTTACTACAGCAAAAAATTTTAAAAATCATAATTTAAAATATTATTTATTTATAGATTGATTTACAAAATGAAAAATTAAACATGATGAGCTCAACAAAAAGAAAACATCGTTTATCAATGAGCAGTTTTAAAAATGCTTTTAAATTCGCAACAATTAACTCAACAAAGAAGAAAAGTACAATTCAATTGAAGTCAATTGTTTCTCAGTTTTCTAGAAACAAAAATGAGGTATATTTAAAAATATAAATTTTTTGTGAATTTAATTAACTTTTATAAATTTTAATAGAATCGAAATTATCGTAAACGAACTAATAATCGAACATTAACACCAAAAAATCTTAAAGAATGTGATAAAAAGTGGATAATTGATCGAGTCGACAACGATGAAGAAAATGAAATTCAAAGGACAACATCAATTAATAAAAAGGAAATTGAACTTGAACGAAAATTGAAAAGAGAAATGGAACGTGATAAAAATCGGCCAAATTTAAACGATGAAAATTGTGATGAAACTGTGCCAAATTGTGATGTTGAAAACGATTCAGATTGGATTGAAGATGAAGCTTTAAATAATATTATATTTAGTACACCAAAATGTGATAAGTCAATGAAATATTTAAGAAATTTTTCTAGTAGTGCTATAAAGAAAACTAATTCAGCAAGAATTTCTGATGGTTTTGAAAGATATCAAAGTTGTCGATCAATAAGTAATGATACCTCTCATGTTTTGTCACCAACGAAAAGTTGTTCAAGAAATTTTGTTGACACTCATATTGCTATAGTCAATAGAATATCTGATTATAGTGTAATACCAAGACTTAGAAACTTAAATGATAATCACTATAATGACATTGGAATGAAAGTTTATAAAAAATCATTGAAAATGACAACTATTGCTTCTGTAACTACAGTATTAATTTATTTTATTTATAATATTTTTTTTCGTTAATTTTAAATTTGTGATATTTAAATAAAATTATTAAATTATTTTTTGTTTTGATTTTAAAAAAATCTAATTATTTTTCGTTTAAAAACTTTTATTTGGCTAAAATAAGTGTTGACAAATGAGTAATTTAAAAACAAATTTTACAGTTTGACTGAGGCAATTTTTATTTATGAGAAATGATTGAAAAACCAAACTTATCTAATAGGTTGATCAGTATTAAATAAAAAATTATTTATTTAATTATAAATATTTTATATATTAATCGAAAATTCTCAAGCTTTAAAAACTTAAAACTTTAACCATCAAAATAATTATTAAAGTATTCAACATGAAACACAAATTAATGTTACTTGCATTATTCGTTGTCATTTGTTGTGAAGTATTTTCAGCATTTTCCGTTGTTTGTTGAGAAGAACTCTCAATAACTTTGGTCGTAGTTTCATTTTGATTTTCCCAATTATTAAAACAAATTTCAAATTCACCTAAAATATCTTCAACATTTTCAATACCTTGAAAATTTTTATCAACACATAAATTTCCCTCAGCATCCAAATATTTTAAATTTGGAAAATTTTCAAAGAAATTTCTTTCAATTGCATAAATTTCATTATTGTTAATAAACATTCTTTCAAGATGTTCATATCGTGTGAATGAATTTGAGGATAATCTTTGAATTTTATTTCTGCTTAATTCAAACCATGTGTAATCATAATTTCCAAGATTATTAAGGTTTGAAAAAAGCTTTGAAGGAAAATTACTATGAGAATTATTATAAATTTCCAATTGAACAAGATTTGTTAAATTCTTAAAAGTGTCAGGATGAAAATTTTGAATTTCGCAATTATAAATTGATAGACATTGAAGATTGGATAAAGAATTAAAAGTTGTTGAATGAATTTCATTTAATGGGTTATCAGAAATATATAAAATTTCCAAATTTATCAAAGTTTTAAAAGTTTCAGCATGAAAAATTGTAAAATGATTTCCTTCTAAATATAATTCTAACAAATTTACATTTTTCTCAAATAAATTCCCAGGAATGTAACTAAGTTCATTACGTGCAAGACTCAAAATTTCTAAAAGTATCATCGAGTCAAAAGTTTTCTCTTCAATTTCAGTTATTTCATTCAACTGTAAAAACAATTCTTCCATGTTTTTATATTGGTCGAAAAATTCTGGCTTAAGAACTTTGAACTTATTAAAACTTAATGTCAATTGCCACAAATTGTCAAGATTTGTATTGCTTGGATAATTTTCTAATTCATTTCCATATAAATCTAAAATTCCCAATGAAACTAAATCCTTAAAGAGCTCACCATTAATTTTCTTAATTCCACTTCTACCAATCAGAAGTCTGTAAAGTTTACTTAATCCATCAAAAACACCAACCTCAATCTCTTCTAATCGGCTATACGGCATATAAATACTGATAAGATTAGGTGCACCGCTGAAAGCTTTTGGATGAATGTGCTCAATTGAATTACTTCTTATGTCAATCATTGTCAAATTCATATGATTAGTCAAAAAATTTTCAGGAAGTTCTTTAATTCTATGAAAGAAAAATAAGAATTAGTTGCAAGAACGTGTAATTATTGAACATTCACCTGTTATCATAAATTTCCAAACTAGTCAATTTTGTCATTGCATTAAAAGCATTTGTACAAAGCGTTTGTAAATTTACAAGCTTATCAAAAAGCAAAACATCAATAATTGTGAGTTGATTTACACTTAAATCTAGAGATCGAAGTGTTGGAAATATTTTAATTTTATCGTGAATAATTGAGTCATCAGTTAGAAAATTATCAGCTAAATTTAAAGTACTCAAACTTGTTGTGAAAATGAAAATGTTGATTGAAATTTAATTGTAAATTTTGAATCGATGAAAGATATTGAAATAAATTTTCACTAATCTGATTTAATTTGTTTCTCCTTATTGTTAATGTTGTTAAACTGTTGAGACCAAGAAATGTTTCTGTATTTATGTCAAAAATTTCATTTCTCAAAAGCACTAAAGAAGTCAAATTTCGACAATTTTCAAACAATTTTCCTTCCAATTTTCTTATAAAATTGCCCTCAATTGTGAGTACAGTCAAGCTTTGACAATGTTCAAGTGCATTCTCCTCAAACTCTTCCAATTGACTTTCAGTAATTGTCATTCTTTGAAGTTGTGAAAATTTATCGCAAATATCTTTCTTAAAAACTTTCAATACTTGTCTTGTAATGTTCAAAATATTAACATCGCTATCATTTTTGCCTACTGCATGAAAAGTTTCAATCATTAAGATGTCCTCCTTTGATAAAATATTCAAATTTGAGAGTAACAGTGCATGTAAGATTTGCTGAATAAACAACATTAATGAATGTTAATAGCACAAAAAGTCTTAACCTATAAAATAAAAATTTCAGATATTTTTTAGGTTTGTTAATATTTTAAAAAATTCACCTCATATTTTGTGATCTTTTCTTTTTAATTTCTCAAAATATAATGATTTGATAAGCTACTAATTAATGTACTTGTGATTGTTATGAAACACTTGAATCAATAGCAATTGATTATTATTCAAGTAGATAAAAATTGCTTCTATATTTTATTTTCTATGGTATTATTTGCTATCAACAAGTTTTTGATTTGACGTTTTCTCAAGTGTGGAAGCAGCTAAAGTCAACCTATTTAAAATTTTTTGCAAATTATTCTATTTTCAAATAATCATGTTATAATTCCTGATCTTGAAGCTTAAGTATTTAATTTTAGAGCTTTAAAAAATTTCTTTAAAAAAAAATATTTTTTGAATCAGATCTCAAACCAGAGTTGTAAAAGTAGAATCTACTTTGTAGCTTTTGGCTACTTTCTACAGTAGATTTTGGCTACTGGCTACGGACCAGTAGATTAACAACTCTGTCTCAAACTATGTTCTAATTGATAAAAATATTTTTATATTTTAAAATAAACTGTTTATTTCTGAAAGAAATTAAGCTTTACTACTCAATAACTTATAATTTATTCTTTTGTTACAAAAACTGAAGTGATAAAGCCTAATTAAATGGAATTTTCTTTGTTTCAAAAACCAAAAGTTATTTATTTTGCACTATTTGCTGCAAAACAATTGTAAATTTTACAAATTTCAAGAAATATTCAAATCAATGTGATAACAAGTATTACATATGCAACTGAGATTATAAGATAATTTTTATAGAACTAGTAGTTGTTCGAAATGCTCTGTATTATTTACTACGCTTGAATAATATATGAAAGTAAAAAATCTGAGAAAAATAATGAAAATTAATTCTTTTCAAATCAATGAATAATTTTGATGCAATTTTAATGAAGAAGAGATAAAATTTTAAATAATGTGTTCAAAATCACATAATTAAACATTTTTATAATAAAATGTGAAAAAACATCAAAAAACTCATGTAAAAAATTCGTTTATTATTTAAAACTTTCTGATTGATGCATTATCGAATTGAATCAATATTACTAAATATGTTATTACTATTCCTGATCCCGTAAAACACGTTTTGGCGTCAAAATCAAAAAGTCCACAACTGAATTGAAATGGATAAGATTTAATGAAATTTATTAAAGCTAAAAGCTTATAGTTTTGATTATCTTCTTTAGTCTGTTTTTGAAAGTCCTTGAGAATTTTCACAATTTTTCTTTCCTTTAAAGAAACAAAAAATTGTCTTTGTTAATTAATTACAAATGATTCAAGTTAGAAATTTTTGTCATTTTGATCTTAGCAAAAGTAAAAATATTTAACCTATAGATTTAAGGTAGATATTGCAGTTCAGATTAAGGAAAACTTATTCGTTTAATGATTTTTGTCTAGATAGTTTCATTCGTAAAAGTAAAAATAACTAAAACATTTCACACAACTATGCACTAATTAGTAAAATATAAACGAATTATTTTATTTTTATAAAATCACTATAATCAAAATGACAAAAAAATTTAAAATATTCTACTCACATAAAAAGAAATAATTTCACCAAATACTACAATTAATATTGAATAATTATTGGCAAATGTTGACCAAATTGTAGAAATTATTGCTTTCCTTTTTGTTATCGCAGCCTCATCGAATACAAAGAAAGCTTTGTAGAAGGAAAAATTTGCAAAAATTGTGTAGACCAAACACAAGAAAAATCCTAGCATTGAAGAAAATCCCATCAGTGAGTTCATTTTTTCACACAATTCGTTTAAATTGTGATAAATGTCATCGAGTTGAACCAAAACTTCAATTTCTGATTTCATATTTTTTAATCTCTCATTTTTATGATTATTAAAATTTAAACTAAAAAAAAAGAAAATTAATAAAAGTAATTTTTTTAATGAATTTTCTCTTACTCTAAAACTTTGAGAATATATCGCATGCGAATCATGACACAAAGCATTGTGCTTATTGCAACTGACATTGAGAGATTAAAGTAAAAACCAGCATAAAAAAATAAAAAAGTATTTGATATCGTTTCATTAGTATTGCTCATTAAATATGCAATTGGAATTATGATTATTAAATTTCCAATACACATTAGTATGAAGAAAGTCATGATGTAATTGTTTCCCACTTCTTGTCCCAATTTCAAAAACTGTAAATATGATATATTTGTATTATTAATCGAAGGTAAGGATTTTCTAAAAGTATATTTAAAAAGAAATCTATTCAAGGTAATTATAA
>JACWBX010002038.1:0-35482 GCA_014622435.1 Polypedilum pembai | reverse complement strand
GCTCTTATAATAGAGCAAAATCTCTTACTTTTGAAATTTCAAAAAATTTCTTAAAAAATTGTAATTTTCCACATTTTCCAAAGAAATTTTCTTATTTTTAACGTATTTTTCAAAAAAAGCTCTTATTTTAGAAAGTTCTTATATTAGAACAAAAATCGGAAAAAGTGAAAATTTTAAAAATGTGCTTAGTTTCTAATATAAGAGCCGGCTCTTATATTCGAGGGAAGACGGTAGCGTTGAAGGAACTGTTGCTTCTAAAAATATAGTAAAAAAATATATTTTTCAAATTTTCCTCTTGCTCTCTCTTTCTACGAATAGTATCACACACTTTATTCTATTCACCCATCACACAATTAATGATGTAGGTTCGCACATATTTTACATCATCCACGTTTATTCTTTCTTTTTATTCACATTGTTTTTTGAAAATAAAGAGAACAACACTTGAGATTTTAACAAACAATCTAGTGAGAACCGGATAGAGAAGTGTTTACGTTTCATTAACTATGCGTAATAAATTTTCACTATCTAAAACTTGCTCAAATCTTCCAAACTATCTTAACGTAAGTGTGGAGGCGGAGAAATGAGGGTATATTTGTTACAGTTTTATTTTATCTCATAATCATGGTCGTATTGGACTTATATATCAAAGAGTTCAAAGAAATAGAGTTTGAATGTATTTATTTATCTTATCAGATATTTGTGTTAACTTTCAAGGATTTTATCCTGTATACTATTATTATTAAACCTTGATAAGTCGGTGATATATTAGGCGATAGCTTGTTTTGTCATAAAATTTATTTTTCATTAGCACCAAAATCTTGAGAGTTTACTCATTCATTAAAAAAACTGTCTGGACGTTTAATACTGGTCTAAACAGGTAAATATTCACCTTAATAACTTTGTTTTATAAAAACATATGTTTTCTTATCAAAATTACTATAAAAATTGGCTTAACAATGTTCTTATGAATTTTGAAACAGTTAAAACTTTTCTTTAAGTTTTTTAAGTTTCAAGAGTTTATTTTACTTATTTGAGTATTGTATTTAATATATAATTTAAATTTGACAAGCTTGTAAGACGATTTTTGACAAAATATTTGTCTTTACAATTGTCAACAATTGGTCAAAATTTTGTAACAAAAATTATTTTACAAATGAAATTCTGTAGCAATTTGTGTCATTTTATGCTTTCTTATCATTTGAAAGAAAAATTAAGAAGACTAAGCAAATAAATCAATTCAAAAATTAAATAAATTTCAGCGTGTGTATTCATTTAAACATTAAAATATTCTTAATTTATCATTGATCACTATATAGTAGATATTTGACATTCAGCATCACCAAGCAACCTTCATCACGGGTTGTATATCTCTCTCTCATATATTCAGTAATATTCTCAATTTACAAAACAAAAAATATGCTAACTTATTTAATCGAATAAATTGAAATACTGTCTCACACATGTCCTCATTATCTGGAATAAACTAGTGAATTTATTTCACTCCGCAATAAAAGAGGTCAAATATTTTTCAACTCAAATTGAAAAATGTCGAAAAAAAAATTTTGTCTGCTGACTTTGTATGATGAGTTTCAAATAAAAACATTGAATAGAAACCGGCTTCTTCTCTAAATAGTAGAGACTTGAAAATAATAAAAACGGAATTTCGAATGTGAACTTGCCGGGTAAATAAGAGTTTTAAGTTTTTTTTTATTATTGAATTGTTAAGTAAATTAGTCGGCAAAATGTTTTATTAGTTGTTGAAAAATAATTTTAATTCTAAAATCTATCAAAAGAAAATTAAAAATTAACTTAGATAGTAACAAAATAAAACTTATTGTATTTATGCCCTTCAAGGTTGTTCTTTTTATGAATATTCAATAAACACACATTGCGAATTTTTCACATCCAGAATTCTTTTCTCTCTATTTCTTGTTTCTTTTATTCTATGTCATTTTTAATATATGAAAACAACACAATGTGTATATATACAAAATCATCAACATTACTGATTGAAACGTTATATATGTGTGAATGTGTTTGTGAGTTTTCTGTATTTAATGCGACTCAAAAGCTGAAAAACATTTCAGTCTGTGAGGAGAAGCGAAAGGAAATAAAAGAGAGGAGAAGTTCGGAGAGGAAAATATATAAGATAGTTTATAACAATTTTTTAATCATTAACATCACGAGTTGAAATAGTTCAAGCAACTGCTTAAATAAAAAAATTAATTTTCTTTCAATATTCATAAATACCCGTATTATATTACACAAATATTTAAAAAAAAACAAAAGGAGTAAAAAGTAAACATTAACAATCCCGGAAAGTAATTAGATATTCAAAGTAAACTTAAACTGCGTCGCAATCGTGTAGGCGGAAAATTGTCTACGTGACAAAGAAAAATATATCGTGTGGTGCCGAGAGTCAATATATAGTCATTGAAACGAGTTCATTTCTAGTCATTGAAAAATAATTTTCTTCTCAATCTATAAAAAGCTAAGTTTAAGTGATTCGAAGGACAATTTAATTCCATTTATAAAGATGTCAGCTTCACCAATTGCAAGACAAGCGCATTCTCATGCTCAATTGATTCCTGCCATGAGGAAAGTTTTAATTAGCGATGCATCACAAATGCCTGATGTATATTCCTCAACGCCAAATGGAACCATTTATTCTACAACACCGAACGGTAAGTGTTTTTAAAATTGTGAAAAAAAGTTCAAAAAAGTGCATAAAATTTCTCAAATAACCGTCATTGTAAATTTAAATCTTTAAAAATTCAGTTACGGTTAAATTTTAAAGTTCAAAGAATCTTTTAAATAAGAGAAAACTCCACGTTGGAACTTGTTTCTAACTCGTTTTTTTTCTGAAGTGCAGAATAGAGAAATATCTTATTTTTGGCTAGAGATGAAAAAGAAGAAAATTTTTGTATATAAGTGAGAACACGAGGCATGAAAAAAAGTGAAGAAAAAGAAGAAATTTTTAAGCAAAATGATTAGATTGTGAGTTTCATGTGTGTACCTTTATTTGCCAAAGAAGAAAATCGAGGTTTATTTTCATTCTTATCGTTTCACGAGCTAGCGAGTTGTTTGTCGAAGATACGATAAAAAATTGAAATATGAGTTTAATAGGATTGAATGGAAAATTTTGAGGCCAGTTTGCACAGTTGGAAACTTAAAACTTCTATTTTTTTTTCAAATAGATTTTTCAACCTTCGAAGTTCATTAACCTCAATAAGACTTGCAAACATGCACTTATGAATCATTTACCACTCAAATAGTCATTGACACTTATTCAATTCTTATTCATTTCAGGTACAAAGATTGTTTATGAAAGAACCTTCCTTTTGAACTTGCGAAACTCGCCATTGAGTCATACGCCACCCAAAAATGTTCCTTGCCATTTAATGAAAGATGACAATAGTCCTTTTCACAATCACAATCATCAGAACCAAATGAATGGAACTTATCATCCACCAAAAAATAATCATCACAATAATCATCATCAAAAAGCTAGTAACAATCATAAAAATAACAATAATTCAAGCAATGAATGGCGACGACCATCAGCAGCATCGGCCGCATCTGATGACCATCAATTCGATATGGACATGTAATGCATCAATGCTGCATAGAATTTTAGTATCTTACTGGATAACAATATTTTAGTAATGTAAGCGAAAATTTGATGATTTTAAGGAATTTTTAACGTTTTTTCTTCGAAAACTTTTTTTGTACGATTTCACCATGTCCTATGCAAATTTAATGATATTCTAAATTAGAATATTTTATTTTAAAATACGCAAAAAATGAATCATTAATATTTGCCTTAATGTATTCGTTCACAAATTTTAAATAAGAAAAAAATGCGTGAGTAAGATATTACCCACCAGAAAAAAATTTGATTTAATTTGTTATCTCATGAATGAGAATCATTAGAAATCACGCTTTTTAAAATTTAAATATCTCTTGTGATAGGAAATGTTTCTTTCTTTAATATGAAACTTGCTGAGAAAAATGAGCTTTTTCTTTATGCTTGTTCATCAAATAGAATGAAAATCAATTTTAAACTTCAATTTTAAATTTTTCGTGGCTAATTCTTGACTTCTTTTTGTAATGAATGTACTGGCGAAAAATAGTTTCTTTTTGTTAATAAGTGTTAATACAATCTATATAATAAAAACAATTATCATTATAAGAAATAAAAATTGAACTCAAATTGAAAAGAAAAACGTGTCTGTATGAGAGCATTCTTTTATCATTTTTAATTATAGAATTCCTTCTTTGTTTTCAGGTGAATTTTGTTTCTCTCTTAACAGATGTAGCAAAAAAAATTTTTCTTTCTTCTTTTTCATTTATCTTTGAACAAATTGAAAATGAAGATAAATGAATGAAACACAAATTTTAATAATATTTATTACATCATCATAAAAAGAAATTAATTTTATTTTGTAATTTCATCCTTATTCCATTGTGAGTGCGTTTTAACTCTAAAAATACTATTTGAAGCTTTTGAAATAAATATTTAATAGAATTTTTCATCTTTCTTTCTTCCTTGAATTTACTCATTAAATTTTGACATGTTTTCAATTAAATACTCAAAAGAATAAAAAATTAAATTATTTCGAGTAATTGAATTGTTGTTTTTGACTGATAACATCAAGATACAACGAGCATAAAAAAAGAAGAAATAAATATATAAGAAATCTTTATAAAATTTAATTCAAATGAAAAATTCTACCATCATTTCTTCACAACCAGCACCATATTTTTTTAATTATTATTATTTTGACTATAATAAACCCGCATAAGAAGAGCCCTGAAATTTTTCATTAGAAAAACTTAAATTCAACTCCACTTCCATCGACAATATCTGTTGCCATAATTTGATAATTGTTCGCTTTTAAATCTTCACATAATTTCTTGTAAGCTTCCAGATCTTTATAATTTTCTGGTAACAGACAAAAACAACATCCACCACCACCTGCGCCTGTGAGTTTTGCTTGAAATCCATGCAGCTCGGCAAGTTGAAAGACTTTCTCGAGACGAGGATGAGAAACTCCAATTGAACGCAAAAGATTGTTATTGACAGAAACAAGCAAGCTGAGTTCTTGATATTTATCATCTGCCTCTTTTTGACTCTCGAGAATTTTGACAACATCATCAACAAGATGTCCCATTGCGTCGAAAATTGAATTTGCAACATTTGAGTATTTGTTTTTGAAATTTGCCACTTTTGCTACAATATGACTTGTGCTTCTAGAAACACCCGTGTCAACGAGCAAAATGTCAATTTTACCATGCATTTTGATTGATTCAGGCGATTGTCCGCGAACAAATTTTATTAATTGTCCATAAGTACAAATTGTATTGTCAATACCTAAAAATAGACGAATTTTAAATTTAAATCAGGTTGGTAAAAATTTAGAATATTTACCACTTGGTTTTTCATGCATGATAATTTCAGAGTCAAAAGCCCAAAGAGAAATTCTTTCAAGAATTGTGTAATTTCTCTCAAATGAAAAATCTTTTAACTGCTGTTCATTTAACTTTCCAATGAGAATTTGTGAGTAAATGTAAAAGCCTGCAGCCAAACAAACTCCATAACTTGCTGAACTTCCAATTCCTGCCCCTATACTCATATCTGAATCAATTTTAATGTCAAAACTTTGTTTAATTGACTTCACTTTTTCACATTTGAGAATTCTATTGAATATATATAATGTTGCAGCAATTGCCATCTCTTCCTTGTCATTTAATTTTCTCTCATCAAAATTATGCTCGATAAATTTTAAGATGAAATCTTTTGAGTTTCGAATTTTTTGAAGAAATTCCATAGGTTGAAGAGATTCATTGCAATCAAGTTCAGTGAGAAGGAGATTCACATTGGAAAGTGTCATTTTAGCAGTGAGATTAAGTTTTTCATATTGAAGAAGAATGAAATCATTATCAGATTCTTGAAAGTTAAAATAAGTTTTTAAGCCAATTGGTCCAGCTATAGCAGGTTTATTATAAACAACAGAATGTTCACCATGCAGAATAATTTTTCCAGGTGCAGAAACTTGAAACTTTTTCAACATTTTTATGAAGACGAAAATAAATTTATTTTCTTTTTTAAGATTGTAGATTAGCTTAAAATTATATTGTTAAATTTATTGATTCTGTTGTTTTTGCCACTGCTCTGGTGTGAATGTCTTTTGTGAAAATGCGTGAATTTCCTTGAGCTCTTCAGCTAATGCTGTGTTAACGAGACGATGACGAGCAAGAAGTGATTTTCCAGCAAACTGTTCACTCACAATTACTGCTGCAAATTTCCCTCCACATCCGTCACTTAGATCTTCAACTTCCTAAAATAATAAAAAGAGAAATAATTTCAGTTTTGTAGAATTAGGAAGATTTTAAGTATGAAATAAAAAACTTATATTCATTATTAGAAAAATTCTTTATTCATAAAATATTTGTTTTACATTGAAATAAAACAAAAAGAAGAGAAAATGACAACAACTAAATGCAGAAACTAACAATGGATGTAAGAAAGGAAGCTTTTCTGGTGGCGTTATGTGAAAGAATGCATAAATTAGAACTATTTCTACAATTGTTGACAATAAATAGCTAAAAATCATAAAATTTTCAATCCATTTTCTGCTTGTGAAGTTATTTATTCTTAATAAAATTTGTAAATAATTTGAATTTTTATGTTTTTCATCTTTCGATTCATTGATGATCAATTTAACTAAAAGAATTGTGAAACCAGAAAGTCCTACAAATGCAGAAAATAATCCATCTTTCACCAACAAAGGAAGCATACTGAATGTTGAAATTTGAAGAAACCAAAATGACATAAAAGGTTCAATAGGAAAAAGTAAAGCAACTGGTATTGCAGGAATTAAAATTGATTTCTCATGAACTTGAAATGAAAAGAGAAAGAAAGCAAGAGAACAATTAATGAGTGAATAAAGGAATTGTCGTTTTGTTGGTTTAAGTAAAAGAGTAATTGAACTTGGAACAATAGCTGTAGCTGTGCACATTAAACAAACTTTTGCCATCTGTTCGTTTGTGAAATTGTCCCTAAAAAAACATAAAAAAATAAATTATCCATTAATCATCAGGTATAAATAAAATTCAACCCACTTGATTTTCATAAAAACATTGACGATGCACCAAACATTAGAAACTTTGTCTTCGAAAACTCCTCGATAGATTGGAAAAATTCGATAAATAACTTGAAGCAAACTATCTATTGACGACAACCATGGAAGCCAGATTAAGAGGAAAGAGCTCACAACAACTATTCCAAGCAATAACAGTCTTTTAATTCCAGTGAAAAATGAGTAACTAAAATGAAAATTTTAAATATATTTAAAATTTAAAAAAGCAAAATGATTTCTGACCTTTTTTGTCTCTCACGATCAGTAAAGCATGTTGATAAAAGATAGCAGAAGAAAGGCACAGCATGATACAACTCCATTTGCTTGTAATTCAATGCAAAAACAAAGAAAATTGCTCCAATAAGTCGGCGATCAGATAGAATTGCAGTAACTGCAATAATCGCAAATCCTAACGAAACATTGTTGTATTGAAAATGTCCATTATCAATCAAAATTTGTCCAGGATAAACAACAGCAATAAGTAAACAAATCCAATGGAATCCTTGACTTTTTTCAATGTTAATTTTTAAGATTTTGAAGAAAATTACATTACATGCAAGGATCATTGCAGGAATATAAACTATAATATCAGCAAAAAGTACTGTAACTCTCATAAACAGTTTATGTTCATCAGTCTCAATTCCTCTCGATTTGTGAAGTTCAATAAAAGACTCATTGACAAATTTTGCAGTTTGACCAGTTAAATAGCTGTGATAAGCAGTTAATGGTGGATAGTCCAGACCCCAATAGAGTAAATCATTATCTGTAGTATTTTCATACCAATCTTTAATTGGTAAATTTACTGTAACTTCCTGCCAATGTCGTTGTGCTTCAAAATCACCAAAAAGTGGCTTTTTGCCTTGTCCAGAGTAGGAATGCAATGAAATTGTTGCTCTCAAGAATATTCCAGCACAAACAATGATTATGTATTTATATGATGTCATTTTACACTTAATATCACTTGAAATTTCAATTTAATTTATTCACAACTCACAAAAAATAATATTTGCCACGAATCATAATAAACAAATGACTGTTTTAATATTTCTCTTGTCAACTTACGACATGTGTACAATTCAGCTTTTCTGTTAGCTTCTTCTTTAAATCTTCTTCAGTGTATCGCGACATTTTTAGCAAATTATCTTATTATTTAAGAACAAAATAAAGAAAATCATGAAAATGCTTACCAAAATCAGGTGTAGAAATTTTTTTGAATTTGTTTTGAACATTTTCAAAATTTTATACGTTAAAATAAAATTTTTATCACTGAACATTAAAATTTTTAAAGAATATCACTTCAAAAAAGTTTATAAATGAAATTACAATAGTTATTATAATATTTGACAATATATATGAAATTTTTACAATATATTTTGAAATTTCACAAAACTTTTCCATTTTTGCACCATCAAAATATTTTTGAGTAAAATGCATAGCAAGTTTCTCTCAACTTGTCAAAAATATTTTTTCTTCAATCGTAACAAATTCAAGTCTTCATTAAAAATTGAATTTTCTTAAAGTCAAATCATTCTTAGTTTTCACAAAATTATAAATAATTGGTAGAGAACATCTTAATTAATCAGTGTGTCGCGAAATTTATTTATAAAATCAAAAGAAAATCGAGAAATTTAAAGTAAAAGTGAATTCATAATTTTTTCATATTGAAAAAAATTAAAAGAGAAGAAGGAAAAAAGGAAGGAAATTATTAATGGTGTGAATTAATTATTTCAATAAAATATTTTAAAGTGAATTGTGAAATTAAAGTGTATTGTGTATTAAAATTCATCACAAAGAACTTCGTCTTTGGTAAGTTGCATATTACGCATTTTTCTTATTTACTTTTTTTATTGTGTTGTGATATTTCTCAAAAATAAGCTAAAATAAGAGCATAACATGATGAAAGAATTATATTACACATTTAAAACAATAATTGAGTTATGCAATTTATTCCATGTCTGCATACGTGTATCTGAAGGTTCCACTAACAATAAAGATAAAATTATTGATTTTTCACTACTGCAAAATGCACTTTTTCTCTCTTTTCGACTCATTTGTCTTCTTTTTAACGCTATTTTTGTCGTCGCTCTCGTTGTCAACTCGCTAAAAAAAACATTCTATCAAATCAGGAGACGGGAAATATCAAAGGCCAAAAGAACAGATGATGATAATGAAGTAGCAGCACAAATGAAAATGATAACAATAAAGTTTTGCTGCTTTCATATCGATCCAGATGTTGATGTTGATTTGTGTGTATTTATGAAAGCAATTTTTGCGATATAAAGATGAAAATGGACTATTGTATTTTTTTGTTTTTCTCTTTTTTGGCGAGATATGACTAATTTAATTTTTTTATTGTGCTAGTTTTGCTTGTTACGTAGCCTCATACATGCTTATGTGTTATTTTAACAGATGGAGAGAAGAAAAACATATTTTTTTCTCAAGTCTTACGATTTTGAAAATAAAAATTCGTAATATGAATGATATTTTAGCATGACACAAACGTTTCAATTAATAGACGATTTTTCTTAATCTTGAAAAATTTCATTCAATTCTTTAAAATGTGTGTAAAAAATAAAGAATTTTTGGTATTTGTACCTTGTACCTGTGACTGTGTTTGACAAAAAATTGTTTATTGTTACGTCTCAAGAAATAAAGCTATTGTCGTCATTACGAACAATTAAAAATTAATCATTGATATCAAGATTATCGTAGTGAATTGCAAATTGTTAGGTGAATGCTTCACGGTCAATAGCACGCAAAATAAAAATTTACTAAAGTAGAGCAATTGAACGAAATACTTCATTAAAAATATAATTTCATATTAATGTAATGCTAAAGTATTTCATAAATTAAAGAAACATTAAATTCATAACATTTTAACCTTTTCATTAAAGATTATGATGATTATCCAAATTACAAAGAAGTAGTACGAATTTCAAACACATTTACTTTTCTGGAACTCTTTCGCCTACGCATAATCTTTGCACTTTCTCAGCAGTCTAATTTTCACATTTTTGATATCTTCGCAATAGGAAAATGAGAACACTAATAATTCACATGCTGATTATAATCAAATTAATATTTATATGATAGAAATTTAAATATCTTATTAATTAATTCAAAAGAAAACAAAGAATAAACAAAAATCATAATAATAGAAAAAGCTAAGGAAGATAATGTTTATGCTCAATCAATAATAATTTATATTTAATTAGATTAATTCGTTTGTAATCATTTACGTTTATTATTTGTTTTGACGCACACAGATCGATACAAAACGCTTAAAATAACAGAAATCACATCAATTAATGACAAATGACAGCGCCATGTCGTCTAAGTATTTTTGATTCAATTCCCAATGTTTTTATCGATTTTCTTGATATAATATTATCGCTTACGCTCATAGAATTTAATCAAAAATAAATTCCCTTCACGATTCAAATATTTTCATCGTATACATTACTTTCCAATAAAATACGAATATTATTTATTATAAACATTGGATTGAGATAACAAGTAATTTTTAAATTTATTTATTCACGTGCTGCTGTATGTTTACACATGGATTTTTTCTGATACATGAGAAATTGATTTTAAATATTTGTTGAACTTGTTTTATTAAATAGAGACCATGACCTTAAAATTTTTTTGATATAAAATTTATTGCGCATGTTTCTGGATAAATACAAATGTAAACATTGACGGGATAATTCTTTTCTATATCCTAAAAACAAATATCTTTTATAACGTTTTGTACTTGATTCTATTATTTTACGTTGTATAAAATTAGCAATTTCTGATTTCCGCTTTCAATGATATTATCTTGCAATTGAATGTGTGTTCATTAAACGCGTGAATGTAATTATTACAACAATCATTTCCCTGAAATAAGTATCAAATAATTCAAAACAGTTTCATTATTTTGTACTTAAAGAATAAAAAATTCTCTTAATGACCTTGAAACACATTTGCAAACTTAGTTGCAATGTTCTTAAAAAAATTATTGAAAATTTCCAAACTGCAATATTGCATAACTCAAATAGCACACAAGTAAAAAACTTCTTTTTATTGATTTTCCATTCTTTTTCATTTTAATTACAGTTTTTCCTGAATAAAAATCAATAAGTGCAAAAAGGATTAAATTGGATAAAATAAAATAGCATTGTGAAATGAAAACATGGATTCTAGTTTCTACACATCAATATAATTCGTCGGTAAGTCAAAAACTTTTTTAATTGCTTCACACTCATTTATTTTAAAGAGGAAAGATTGCTAATAGTCAGCCAAAATTCAATTTTCATGCAAGCAAACATTTTCAGGTATTTTTGTACAAGTGTCATTTTAAACTAAAAGAGTTTTATCAATGGTTTCATCTTGTTTCTGTCTGTGTTTAAGTAAAAGTGTATTTGTGAAATAATAACTTAAATTATCAACAATTTGAGGGTAGCCTGAAAAAGTTATTACATTTTTCTTGAGAATTCACATATGAATGTTTATGAGATAGTGAAATGATAATATTTTCTACCACAGACATGCACTGAAGTCATGTTGGTATTGTTATGGATTTACCAGAATGAACACAATGCTTCTTTTGTCATCAGGTAAAGTTTCTTCCTCGTTAAGTCACCAAATTCTATAAATATATGTTCAACTTACCTGCTTAACGTCAGTCTTAATTTAGATTTTGAAACTTGTGCACTTGTCTTTAACATAAAAATGCATTTTACGAGATTATTATTGTTTTCCTTATTAAGTGCAATTGTGACGTGTCAGATTGATCCATTTGAAAGATCACCTGTGATACCGCCATTGAGACGTCCTTTACCGCCGGAATTAGTGAACAATAATGTCGATGATGGATGGGGTCGAAGTTTAATGCAAAGTGCAAAAAATTTTATTTCAAGTCCAGCTGGACAATTAACCGTTTCAATGGCTAAAGAATATGTGTCACGTTCTGCTGGTGGAAATCAAGTTTTAAGTTTAAATATGGGAAGTTTGTTGATTTTGGTGCTATTAAAGGCATTGATTTTTGCTACTGGATTGTTAGGCGTTGGAAATTACAGTCAATATGGTAGAGGAAGAGCTTTAGAAGGAAGTAAGGAAGTTTAAATACTGGATGCTTTAGTGAATTATTTTCTAAAGCCTCCAAACCTTTGCTAAACTTGATCTCAATAACTAAATTTTCCTCTTAAGATTCCATTATTGATGGAGCCGAAATGCAATTATATCTTGGATTTTTAGCAGCAGAAGGCTCAAACAAAGATTCATGCCTTTATCGCGCTGTTTGTTTGGCGCCTGAACATGCCAACGAATATTTAAAAGCAGCACGTGCATTGCTTGAAGGATTTGGAATATTTGATCCGTAACATAATATATTTTATCTTCATGTCGTACAGCATCATGCATAATTTATATTTTTTCAGTGCCATCCCAAACAACCAACGTTATAATGAATATCTACAGAACGCTAATCGAGCTATATTAGAAGGAATGAATAAAGCACCCTGCAATATGATTTATAGTTGTGATATGTAAATTTATTAGTGACACTTTTACTCATCATCCTATCTAATGTGCGACATTTTATGTGAATATCTCGCTTCCTCAGCAACATACGTATAGAATATGTTCGATAAGAATGAGCATCTAATGTATAGTAGTATTAAAATTGTTCTAGAAAAATTCTCATGACACTTGTACAGAAATTTCTCACATCTAGGTCTCAATGAAAAAAAATGTTTGAAAATAAAAAAGATTTATGAATTTTTTATATAAAAATTTCTTAATTCTCTTTTGCAATTTTATTTATTGTCGACAGTGTGTACTTTATATGCATAACTATAGTAATTTTTAAGGTTGATGCATGCTCAAATTGCAATTTCTATTCATTATATGAAATTGTACATCATTTATTCAGGTTGCTTTCGCTGACTATTAGCTTTTCTTGATGAATAAATAAATACTTATGAAATAATAGAATATTTTTGACCAAAATATATTCCTGACTTTTGCTATTCAAATTTTATGAATTTTCAAAAATAAAATTTGTTTTTGGGGAAATATGAAAAAATTATATTATTCCTTTATGATTTACTAATTATCTTAATTTATTTTTCCAAACAGACTCTAAATTAAACATGCATCGAGGCATACCAAATGTCAAGGCCAAGAAATTATTGGTAACATTATCACGATATAAAATATCCAAACAACAGAAATTAATTGCAAACACAAGTATCACGAACTCAAAAGAGAAACTTTTACGATGGACAAGCGAAAAATATATGGGGAAGTTTCAAGAAGAGGATCTCAAATGCGTTTCTTGACACTGAGTTTGTGGTTGGTGCTCTCGTCGTATGTAAATAAGAGTAGTCAAGATGAGGTTGCACATTTGAATGGTTGTAAAGTAACTTCATTTATTCACTCGAATCTTTTTGATGACTTGCCATTGCTATCAGGCAACAGCATGATTTACGATAACAAAGTAATTAATTGCACGAATGTCAGTGTCTCTGATATCAATCGAGATTATTTTCGAAAAAACAGCAACAGTGAAAATTTGGCATATAAGCAGATCATTTTAAAGCATATTGTGAATGATGGCTTGCGCGATGGACATTACCTCAATGTGATTAATGAACAACAGACTGAATTAATATCGCTCATCGACAGTAAATTGACGGATGCGCAGCTCAAATCAATCTTCCAGAAAAAGAGCTTTAGTCGACTCAAATATCTCGATATCAGTGGCAACAATATCCAATCTTTCGAGTCTGATACATTTGGCAATAGCTCTCGTATTCGCGAGCTAAATGCAGCACGAAATATAATCCGTCATCTTCATGGAGAAGCATTTAAGGGCTTACAAGATTTGAGGCGACTCAATCTGAGTAATAATAGAATAATTGATCTCGGACGATCAGCCGAAGTTTTTAACAATTTAAGACAATTGACTGTGTTGGATTTGTCGAGCAATGCAATCAACGATATCCCAAGGCACATGTTCTACAGTTTGGGAAATTTAATTGAATTGAATTTGGCAAACAATAAACTATACGTATTGCCTTATCAAGCTTTTGAAAGCATGAAATCTGTAGAAATAATTGATCTCTCACATAATCTATTGGGCTCATTTCTAGACAACTTCTTCATTCATAATCTCAACCTAAAAGCTCTTCAATTGCATCATAATGATCTGCGAATGATTAACAAGAATTCACTATATGGCTTAAAAGAGCTCCACACCTTGGATCTTACACACAATCGAATCAATCATGTAGATAGAAATGCGTTCGACACACTTGATGGTCTCAAAAGATTGAACTTGTCTCATAATCACATTGAAGAATTGTCACCAATTGTTTTTCTTTCGCTAAAACAATTAGAGATAATTGACTTGAGTCATAACAACTTGATGAATCTTCCATTGGGAATATTTGCTAATCAATATCAATTAAAGAGCATTTTTATGGATAACACAAAGTTACATAAATTGAGTAATTGGATCAGTCGAAGTAATACAAATGAAACAATCAATGTTGAAATTTTACAGAATCTCGAGCATGTATCACTGAGAAATAGCACGAATTTAAAGAACGTTGAGTCGTGTTTCTTTCTCAATTTGCCCAATGTAAAATCACTCGCTATTACAAACAGCCAATTGACATTCTTGCCAAAAGGAATTGATGAAATGAGTAATCTAGTCGATTTAGATGTCTCAGAAAATCGTCTCGAGTTCATTCCTGAAGGTATAAAACATCTTCATAATTTAAAGCACTTGAACTTGCTAAATAATAATTTACTGTGCGATTGTCACATGTTTTGGATGGTTAATTGGGTTGATGAGTTGAAATTGAAGAATAAAACACTTCCACATGACTTATTGCGGCTCTCAGAATTGCGGTGTCGTGGTGGATACCCAGGAGATATTATGAGAGTTTTACATCATATAAATTGTGTAAAACCTTTCCTAATTTCATCCACGCCTGATCAAGAATATAAAGTATTTTCTGATGCAATACTGGAATGCAGTTTTGCCGGAACACCAGGACCTGAAATTATATGGCGTACTCCACATGGTGTGATATTAAGACATAATGAAAATAATGAAGTTAATCCTGAGGCTAAATTTCAATTGGATCAACATCATCGTTCAGTACTCAAAGATACTCTTGAGAATGCCAAGTATCAGCAAATGATTGACTCTTTACTCGAGAGCGAAAATGGATTGAGTGAGAAAGTGAGGCAAGGACCAGGCATAACATTATTGGAAAATGGGTTTCTTAAAGTGCACAACATTTCTCGCACAGATGCTGGTCTTTTTACTTGTTTTGCCATCAATATCATGGGAAATGCTACAACTGACATACGGTGAGTTGCTATTTATACTTTTCCCAAATTAAAAAAAAAATATTGATGGTTATTTCGGGTTATTCGCCTCAAAAATCTAGCTAGTATCTTTGTCACGCAATACTTATTTCACTAAAAAAATTTTGATATAAACAGGAAACTCTAAGCAATTTCTTTGGCTCGTGCCATAATTTATTTTCGCTGAGATTATAACTATTTTTATTATTCGTCAAAGAGTGTGAGAAATTTTTCTATTAAAGTGACAACGAAATATGTCAACAAACATGAAAGCTTGAAGGTGTGTGCACTGTTCATTGTCTATTTTATAATTTTTCATTTTTAATTTCTGGAAATTTGCGTCATTTCTACTGTTGATTTTTCATATAGACAAAAACAGAATTCAGTATAGAAGAAAAATATAATAAAAACCAATGTTTATGACATAATAAGAATGAAAAACTTCAGCATATTTTATTGCTTTTATAACTATATCTTTATTTGCAGCATTATAAAAATCGTGAAATTTCTTATTTACCGGTTAATTAAAATTTAAAATTAAAAAAATTTGTTTGAGTCTAACTTCATATTATTTACTTTTGTTTATTTTTAAAGGAAAAATTTAATTTACAAAATATCAAATTATACAATCAATTGAAAGTTTTAACACTGATCTTTTCAGCTATAATTTAGTTACTTAGATCATAAACAAATTATTCTTAGTATTCATTCATTACAATTTTTAAAATTTCAGTAAAAAAATCAAATTGAATTTGAAAAACATTTGCTTGACAATTTTCATAGAATTCCAACTGACATTGATCAGAAAGAAGCTTTGACGTCATAAATCTGTTGATATTCAATTTTTTTCTCAATAATAATAAAATCCAATTAAGTGCAACTCTGTCGCATAGAGAATAAAAAATAAATTTTGATTCTTTTATAAATTGAACTAATAATAGAAATAACAAGAAAATGTTCATGCATGTGTGCAAGCATATTGATTTTGTGAGCAAACAAACAAAAAGTAAAATTAGCCCTTTCTCTTGATGCTCTTGAATCATGACCTTTTTGTGGAAAATTGATTCAATTATCATCAATACCTTATGAAGTTTTACCCTAATTAGTTTTTCTCGTAATTTTACGTTGGGAGCTTTTTCTTTCCCATTCATTAATAATGAGCTTCATGAAGCATACAAATTAGCTAAAGAAACATCGTTTTATTGGTTTTTGATTAGTTTTAATAATTTATGAAGAATTAATATTAAATGAAGGCAAAATGAAGACGATTGTTTCTACACTCACGTGCTGCGTATGTTTTTATTTATATAAATATTAAATATTCTATTTTTAAAAATTAATCTCATTCATCATAAATATTCACATTCTACAGGTTACTAATTGACCCAGTAATCTTTTATGAAGTTAAAGTTGGAGGAATTATCTCAGGTGCAATTTGTGCACTTGGTTTTTTAATTCTTACATTGATACTACAAGTGGTTCGCAAAATATTCATTCGATTTAGAATAATCGACTTGATATGCATGAATTGCTGCGCATTGTGCTACAAAAATGACAAGACAAAAACGAAAGCACGACAAATTTATGCAATGTTAGATTCAATTGAGCATTATAAAAGTCAACAATTGGAAAGATTGCGTGAAAATTACACTCAACAAGTAAGGAGAATGTCGATGGAATCATTTATGTCAAATTAATTTGTAAAAATTTCTTTTTTACTCTTATCTAGGTTTCACGAATTAGAGAAAATTGCACGCAACAATGTGAATGGATTCAAAGCAGCTACTCAACTCAGACGAAAAATTTGCGCGACATTCGTGACATTGGCAGTCATCATTTGTCAGGAATGCGAGAGCAATATAATGATCAAGTAAGAAATCTTTTTAGTCGAATTAAATTAATTTTAATCAAGACAAAGACATTAATTTGATTTTGCATAAATTTTGTGTTTTGATTCAAAATTTCTTTGTCATAAATTCAATTAGGTAAAACGTGTTCGTGAATATTCAACTGGTCAATTGAATTGGGTTCGTGAAAATTATGTCTTTCAACGCAACAAGATACGTAAATTTAGTGCACATCAAGTACTCCGATTACGTGAAGGATACAAATTTCAGCAACAAACTCTCAACAAAGTTTTGGAAAATCTTCCAAGCTTTTATTTTGAAAATTGCCGTGGGCGGGTAGATGATGACGAAAACGTGATTGATGAAGGTAAGATTACATAAGATTTATTTTGCAAATAAAATTTTTCCTTATCATTTTTGCTTGCAATAAAATGTAAACTTGTTTCAATTTAGGTTCTAACTTGGAAGATGTTCAATGCACTAAACTATAATTTTCAAAACTTTAACTCTAGAATTAATTTTATATTTTGTTGGGTTCAGCATTGTTTTAGCTAGGATATTTATATAAGTAATTTTCTTTTCTTATTTTGCTTTAGCGCTTTTTTGCTTTTTAAAAACATTTATATCACAGTGCTGTTTGCTTATATTGCGTATTATGATTTTTCATGAATTTCATAATGTTAGCTAATTTTATGCTCTTTCTTTTACTTTCTATTAGGCTTCGAAGTCTATTTAAAATCAAAAATTGAAAAATTATCAGAAATTGAGACGGATAATCTTGATTGCAAATCTCCGGACTATCATGAACACTTCAGTACTAAATCAATTGATGAAAGCAAGGCATCGGTCTATTTTACACCTAATGATGATGGCCATTTATCACCACAACCTTTACAAGTATCACCAATACATGTGAATTACATAAATGACAACGTAAACGACTGTGAATTAGCTATGGGAGGAAGTAGCAGTGATGAGGCCAGAACTTGGCGTGCTCTTGCTATGAGAAATGCTGCAGCAGCTCGATCTCATCATCATGCTACATCAACGGCACAAAGAAACAGCTTTCAATTGCCAAGTGATTATCTTGATGAGGAGGACGAGTTGTTGGGAAATTTCATTGTTCCGGATCCTGTTTATGCTGATAACTCTTGCACACTAGCATCTTGTGAAATTTTCGAGGATATTATTGAGGTGCCTGTTGATTCACAATCAATTTCTTCTCTTACATTAGTATCAAGTAGTAGTCATAATGCAAAGCGAAGAAAGAAGAAGTATCGTGACAAAGAAAAGAGGCTCTCTATGGTTTCAATTGAAAATGAGGCATTTCTTATGCAAGAAATTCAAGATAAAATCAACAGTAGTGATGTGTCAAAAGGAGCAAGGCCAAAAGTCTATGACTTTCAGAATTATAATAAAAGCAGTAGAAGAAAAGATTCAAAAGGTAAGATAAATCGAATTAACTAAATCAAGAAAATGAGAAAGAAAACTTTTTGAATAATAAATGACGGTCACTTTCAAATGTTCTTTTTTTAGACACTCAAAGTAGCAACAGTAACAATAGCAGCAATGGTGGCTCAATAAGAAAGGTCAATTCTCAAGCGAATCTTGATGAAAAAACAGGCAAAGTTGTGTCAACACCAACCAGTGATGAAAATGATTTAGCTACAAACATTGATGCAAGTGATAAGGTTATTTCACCAAAATTATTAAAATTACAAGCGAGTAGCAGTTTGCCCGATTTAATTGGAGACAACAGCAAGCAGTCAACTCAGTCTTCGTCAACTACAACTAGCTCATCGAATATCAATAATCAGAGTCAAGGATCGAATAACTCGCCATCAGAACATGGAAAACTAGTTGTATTGACACTTGATGGAGACAAATTAAATCAAATTAATGATACTGATGGTGATATGCAATTGATGAGAAAGAAAATTAAATTAAATATTGATCCAACATCTTCATCATCTGCCTCTTCAGTTAATCTTGATTTCAGTGGTGCCGATATGATTGTCACTGAAATCAGTACACTGTAAGTTTTCAAAATATATAAGTACATGGCTCATAATGGTGAATTTCTCTTGAAGCAATTTTATGTATTTAATTGGTGTTCTTATTATAAAACAACAAGAAATGTGATTAGTTTATTTTAGCTAGCCTCTTTATTATTTAATTTACATTTATGTTAATTTTTTTAATTGAAATGATGAAAAAAAAAAGAAATACCTGCATTAAAAATATACCTTGAAAAGACTCTCCAATTTTTCTATTATTATCTCCTCATAATTAATAAAGAAATAAAAAATTTTGAAAAGAGAAATTAAAAAAAAACACACAACAGCTCATCATAATTAGAATAGTGATGAGAAAGAAAAATTTTACTTTTTAGCACTTTTAGAATAGATATTTATAGAAATATGTATTGATTCCTATTTACTATATTAAAATATACTTTAATAATAGAAATCAAACACACAGACACACACTTTTTTCAGAATTTCAAATCTATCTAAAATAAAATTATCAAAAAATATTGCGAATATATAACTGTGTCACATCAGAGTGTTTTAGTGCATTTTTCGGTTAACTCACCTTAGTGTTTATTAACAAATGAACAAAATTTCTGTAACTAATGAATAAAAATAAAAACCAGAGTAGTCGCGGGTTATTTTAGTTTTCAAGTTTTCAGAATTATAACAAAGTGAATGTATAAGCTGATTAAAAATGCATTAAAATACAAAATATTCAAGATATACCTGTTTCAAAACATTTTAAGGACATGAAGAAATATAAATAAAAAATTTTAAAATATCTAATTAAATTGTAGTGTGCATGAGAGTCTATAATATTTATTTTCTTTAATCTCAATCTTAAGATAGAGATCTTATTAGTTAAATGATGAAAGAGAGAGAAATTCAATAATTGTAGCTCATAAGAGGATTGACATGAAGAGAAAAATAAAATTTAAAATTTGGTGAAATAAAATTAAAAACCTAAAAGAAATTAGATTTTTAAGATTCAAATTTATTTTCCTAAAAATGATGAAAAATCGGAAATTGGAATGAACCAATATACATATTCAAAGATATAAAAGGGTGAAGCAAAAATCAACATAAAATATATTTTACTTATTAAAAAACTATCTATGATGAATTAAAAAACTTTCTGTTAAAAATTAAATTTAAAAAAGTGAAATAAAAATTGTAAAAATTATTTAAAAGTCAAACACTTTTTTTTATTGATTAAATTAACGACAATAAAAGATAATTAAATGAAGGTAATTTTTGTGCGTGTCTGATTAACTTGCCAAACATTGAGTTCCTCATATTCTTCAATACAAATATCAACTTGATCTGGTTTGTAGCCTTTTGTTGTGCAACGATCCATAACATCAGAGATTTTGACAGTTTTCTGATTACCAGCCAATTCACGAATGAGAGCGAAAATGCGATCTGAAGTATTTTGAACGGTATTTGTGCGTTGGTCTGTACTATGATTCAATGAATCTTTTGACATTTCTAGTAAACGAAGAGCTTCAGCAACATCACTCTTCTCAACAGTATTAGCTAAACGCAAGCGAGCGAGAGCAGTTGACAAACGCAAAATACCAAGCAAATTACGGGCTGAGGTAAATGTCATATCTCTATTATTTCTTGCTTCACGTCTCAATTCAACATAAGCATTGACAATGTATTCAGTCAAGTCTTGAGGAATTGTTGGATTTTTTCGTTTACACAAATTGATATAACGACGAACAAGATTCATATCAAGAGCTTCAACATTAGATGGTGGTTGTTTCCCATGACTATGGACAAATGTAATATGATGAGCCAAACGTAAATCATTTTCACGATCTGGCTTATCTTGAATGAGCCATAATAAATCAAAACGAGAAAGTAAAGCTGCTGGCAATTGAACATTCTGCTCGATTGAACGTTTTGTATTGTAACGACCAAAAGCAGGATTAGCAGCTGCTAAAATAGAAACACGAGCGTTAAGTGTAGTCATGATTCCAGCTTTAGCTATTGAAATCGTTTGCTGTTCCATGACTTCATGAATTGATGTTCTATCATTCTCTGCCTGTAAATTATAATATAGCAATTGTTGAAGAAAAATTGAATAAATCATTTTACCATTTTGTCAAACTCATCGATGCAACAAACTCCTTGATCAGCCAAGACTAAAGCTCCGCCTTCAAGTGTCATTTCACCAGTATGTGGATCTTTCATAACGGCTGCAGTCAAACCAACTCCGCTTGAACCACGACCAGTTGTATATTGAGAACGTGTTGCAATTCGACTAATGTAGCCTAAAAGTTGTGATTTTGCAACACCAGGATCACCCTAAAGGGAATTAAAATTGTCAAACGTTTATTGGATAAAAAATTTATTTTCTTACCATCAATAAGACATTGATGTTTCCTCTGATTTTCATTCCATCAGGACTCTTATCAACACCACCAACAAGCAACAGAAGCAAAGCTTTCTTCACATCCAAATGTCCATAGATTTCAGGTGCTAAACTTGATGCCATTCTTGTATAAAAATCGTCTTTTGAGAGCTCTTGAATTTCTTCTGGTGTGAGGTCATTTGATAATGATTCAGTCTCATCTGATTTGTTGAGTGCAACAATACGATGAGCTTCCATAAATGTCTCATTTGTGAGACCACTTTGCATTTGTCTATAACCATGACGTTGTTTTGGTAAAAATACACCAGTGATAAGAACATGATCACCTGGTTGACAATTTCTAGTCTGTTCGCCTCGACAAGCAATCGTAAGTGTTCTCGGAATGTGACCAACTGGAACTTGATCGCTATGTTCTTGAATTTTAACTTCTTGAAATTTAACAAATTTACTGCCACGAGTTTGCAAGTATAGACGACCGCCTGCTTTATTGACACGACAATCTTCTGAAGGACAATCGGAAACAGGCAAGAAAGTCATTGAGTTTACTGGTTGATAAGTTTCAGCTCCACAACGATCGCAAGTGTATGTAGCGACAATCATCATTGGTTTCACTTCAGTACATCTTGTTACAATTCCACGAACAGTCATCAATTTACCAATATGCTCTGCCTTAATTTCGCGTACAGAAAGTGCTTTTGCTGTGTTTGATGCCTTGAAAGAAACTTCGAAGCGTCGCATTAGTTCTGGTGGAAAAGCGTTACGAGGATCTCTCTGTTCCATAGGATTTCTTGATCGAGACTCCATCAGCATACGATGTTCAATGTATACATCAAGTGAGTCTTTTGCTACGACTTCACGCTCTTTGTACCTTGGAAGAAGCTCCTGAATGACGTTAGAAAACATGATAGCATAGCGACGAGTATTTTGTTGAATAGCTTGAGCGAGAGTTTCATCATAATCTGCTAAATCGTCTAAATCAATTGTGATGTTCACTTGCTCACGATGAGCTAAACGAATAAGTTGAGAAGCGTACTTGAAGATTTTGTTGCCTTGATCATCGTTTGTGCAGAATTCAGTTAGAAAATTCTTAATAGTTTCTGTAAAGTTTGTTTATGAGTGCTTTCATTTTGACATTAAAATTTTACTATCTACTCACCAACATCTTCAGAATAATTTCTTCCAGCCATTTTTGAGAGTCTTATTGATTATTTCTGTAAGTTTTATGAATCCTCAATTAACTATTGATATCAAATTTAATGTTTTGAAATTTTCAATAAAACAACGAGCGGAAAACTTTTTGGCGCACTTTTTTTTAACGAAAATTAAACGAAGGGTTTGTTTACAAATGATGACAAAATTTATGTTTTTATGATATCACATCCAATAAATAGAATGTTTTATTAATTTAAGTTAATTAACATATATAATGAATAAATTTAAGTGAGATATTTCATTTGAGTTGTTTTGATGCCATAATTCTCATTCAATGCTGGTGCAAGATCATCAACTGTGAGAGTAAACTTTTTGTCTTTTGGATTTTTGCCATCCTTGTCTTTCTGATTTTTATTAACATTTGGATTTGCTGAACTCTTTGTCTTGCAGTGTTGTAGAGCATCATTGGCAACATCTGATATGAACTTCTGTGCAGCAATTGAAATTAATCGAACTCTGCAAATAAAACATTATGATCAAATTAAATCAAAATTTAATGACATATTAACTTACATTCTGGGATCAGAACAATTTAAACCTGAAGAGTTCATGTAATAACAGGTTACAGCATCTATAGAAATGAAAAATCAAATCAGTCAAGGATAAAAAGATGGAGAAAACAAAATTGCACCTGGAATAGTCGGAGAATAATTTTCAAGCTGAGGAAGGAATTCACTAAGTGATCCTCCTTTATTTGGATTCTCTTTAGGTCGATGAATACCAAAATTTGATGGTTTCTGATCACTGTTATTATCCATTATTAAAATATATTTCAAAATTTAATTCTTGACTGAAAAATTTATGTTTTTGTTATTATTTTCTTATTTTATCGAAAGTTTTTGAATTTTAAAAATCCGTTGAAATTTTATGAAAACTTTGAATGTATTAAGGACACTAAAAATTGAAATAATCATAAATGCATAAAACGTATTTTGATCAAAAAGGTTTTCCTTTTATTTTTACTCTTTTGCGTTCAATAATAATTTTTTTACCAAATGGTAAGGAAAATTTCAAGTTTTGTGTGTTTTACACTGCAACAAATTTACTTCTGCGTGAAATTTCATTAACATAATTAATTCCATGATACACTTAATCATCGCAATTTGAAAATTTATACTTATAGCAATACAACTTATCCATTAAAAATTAAATACACATGATAATGAATACACAGACAGATAATTGTGTATGTAAGCTTCATTTAAGAAATAAAAAGTAGGACGATTGTTCTATAAGAGTTATTTAATAAAATTATTGATTGACATGTGAAAAAGTGTATTATTTTTTGAAGCAAAAGCTTCACTTATCTTGCAAAAATGTTTAAATTTGATGTCTCTTGTTATAAATTGTGATTGAATATTTCTATAGCTTATTATTTAATTATCATCGTTTGAGGTTCATTTTTGAATTGCGATTTTCTCTTTTTGTCAAAAGTACATTTTTTTATAGTCATCACACACTTATTATGTGATAAAATATGTATGAATGAATGTGTCTGCTATTTGTCAAAAACAAACGAGTATCTTAGATTTATAGCATTACAAAATGAAAATTATGTATATGATACAAAGAGAATAGAAGAAGGGAGGAAAATAAAAGAGAATTGAATCATCATTGTAGTTAGTTAATAATAATAGAGGCATTATTAAATTATTTTTTGTAAATGACATTCATTTACAGAAGAGCGTAGGATTTTTTTTTCTTTTCTTTCTCTTGTAGGTGTTGATAATGAGACACACACGCTAAATGGCTTTGATAGCAATCAACTTATTACTTAATGTGCTCTACAGTAGTGTACATTTGAGCTTTCGCTTCTTTCTTTCTTTTGCACGACCGCTAGCTTTGGATGAATCTTCTGTTTTTCTTGATCGAATCTCGCGCATTAAATCAAAAAATACCTAATAATAAAAACAGCCAACATTAATATTGATTTTTTAATTATATAGCAGCAGTAAATGTTTACCTTATCGACATTTTCACGGGTTTTAGCGGATGTTTCCACATAAGGTACGCCTCCCCATTGTTGTGCTCTCGCCTGACACTCAGACAATGGCACCTTACGTTTATCATTTAAATCGCATTTATTGCCCACCAAAAGAAAGGGTATATTTTCGTCATTCTTAACACGCAAAATTTGTTCACTAAAAATTGAAATGACAGAAAAATCGATAAAAATTCTAAAAATTTTCATTCTAATGTTAATTTACCGAAATTCCTGAGTTGCTTGGAAGCTTTCATCATCTGTGATTGAGAATACACAGAGGAAGCCTTCACCACTTCTAAAGTAATTGTCTCGGATGGCGGCATAATCTTCCTGTCCAGCAGTATCAAGAATATCTATTTGTACCTCTTCTCCATCTAGTACCACCTTAAAAAAGAAAATTATTTCGTAAAAAACTTCTTAATGACATGAAAACATGCGAAACTTACTTTCTTTCGATAACTGTCAGCTTTAGTTGGTTCGTAGTCTTCAACAAACTCATCATACATAAATTGGAGCGTGAGCTAATGAGTAAACATGATAGAAATGAGTTTCTTTTGGGTTTTCAAACAAAAGATGATTTATTTGAACTTACAGCACTTTTGCCCACACCTCCCGAGCCAACCATAATAACTTTATGGAGTGAAGGAGGGCCTGAACTTGGCTTCTTTGACATTTTTGCACTAAACTAGTAAATAGCTTTTGTATTTGTTAGCAGAGAAAAATGGTCGTCACCTGGTTAAAAGAAGAAGACAATATTTATTTAATTAGTGTCAAATACTTTCTTCTTATTTTTTTTAAATGCTGTCAATTTGTTTCCACCCAAACAAAACTTAATAGCAGTTACAGTAGCAAATAAATATTATTTGTCAATGACCAATTTGTCATTCGATTAATTACTGTTGAAGTCTCTTTTATTTACTCTGTTTCATAAAGTTTAAAGATTTAGTTCAAGCATCACATTGTTGCTTATGAAGTGAAAGAAGTAGCACAGATTTCCGTTGAGATTAAAAAAAGCCACCGCAATTATTCTCAGTTGTTTAATCACAATCATCTTATAACAAAAGAATAAAGAATATCATCATGTGACTACTACTTTTGCAAATATACAGAAGTGAACAGCAGCTTATTATGGAAAATTTTATTGTTTCATGATTCTTCACTGTGTGAACAGAAAAATTTTGCTTTTGTTAATTATTATTATGCTAATGTCTTTCTTTACCGGCTACAAATTATACTGTGAATGACTTTTTCTGGTATTTCATTTCATCGATTCATATGATCAAATATTGAAAAAAATTTATCTGTATTATTATTACGAAAGAGATAGAAAGAAGAAGAATAATTTATAAAAACCAATCTATTCGAGAAATTCAACTTTCATCTGGTTTTAATTTAAAAATTTATTCAAATATTTCAACATTTTTGTGTGAATCTAATGCAGCTAACTAGTTAGCGGTAAATTCTTGATGGCAAGCTAACTAGTCGGTTACATGCAATAGTGAATTGTGTGTGTGTTTGCAGCGTGCTGTCATTATATGGCACATTTCTTTCTTCTTCCTCATTTTTCTCCCTCTTGTATAATTCGTAATTTTTACATACGCTACATTTTATTCAATAGCAACGTTGCTACTGATTGTTATCAACACTATAGTTTGGAAAATTTATAGCATAAAAATTTTCTTCGTGTTATTTAAAGGGAAAGAAGTTTTAATGAATGAATGAGTAAAAAAGCAATTAAGAAATGTTTTGTAGTAACTAAAGTGATTCAGTGTTGTGAATCATCAAAATTCTTTTCCCTTTAATAACAGAGTTAAGTGGTGCCTTAGAATGTCTTTATTTATGCATGAGATTTTCCGTCGTCGTAATATGCCACTCTTCATGCATTTCACACGCTTGCTCAAATATAGTAATTGAATAACAATATTGACCTTGCAATTATTAGGCATTTTATTTTTCTCTATTCCACTCTCTACACACCATCATCATTTCTAATGAAATAGAGATTTAATGATGGATCAGAAAGAGATCTCGTGCGTATGAAATTGGAAAGGCGCGCATTTATAGCCAATAGACGGAATGTTTACATTATTTGATATTTCAATTTATTTTTACGTAAAGCTTCTTCACTCATTTCTTATTTAAAGAATCAGTTTCTTTTTCTCTTATTGGGGAAGAATAAATGTATACGCAACAACAAACATTTTTCATTGTCTGTTTAGCTGGGTCGAGGTTGAAATATTATAATTTCCTCGCTTTTTTATATTTCCTTCATGTTTTTTGCCATACTATGGAGCAAGTCATTGAAAAGACATAAAAATATATAAATAGATTTTGCAGAAAAGAACTCAATTTAAAAAAGCCATAAAATAATCACTTTTGAGAGTTTCGATTGCTGAGAAAAGTAATTGAGATTATTAATAATTATATGAGCTTTTTAGATATGATCGTTCGAATATATTACGTAAAAATTATGATCAAGAGGCTAAAAAATATTCAAATTTCTCTTTTAAAGAGCAATTCATTCATCCATACGCGTATCTTTTTGAAAAGCATGCATAATTTTACTTCTTCTTTTTGCTCTTCTACTATTTATTTTCTTCTCCTTCTCCTATTTATTGTTGCCAGATGATGATGACGATGATTGAAGAAAGAAAGAATTGTTTCCTGTATGATGACCATTTTTTAAATTGTCAATGTATATAGACATACAGGATATAAAATAAATTGTATGGAAATGAAATCTTTTATTACAATCCTGAATGGCAATTTTTGAATTGGTTGAATCACACACATATATGCATATTACCGCATAGCATAGATAGATTTCACTCTGTGCTTGTTTATCGATATGGAAAGTAAAATGTATTGCTTGTCTAAGTCAATAAAGATGATTAATTGTCATTCTCCCTTTCATCGAAGCGATATGAATAATGCATTTAGGCAACGATATTTTCCATTAAAATTTTTCATGAATATTGAACTCATAAGCTGATAAGAAAAGTTGTAAATTAAATTTTCTTCAAATGGAATTCTTCAGTAATGAAATTTTGACATTCACTTATTTTTATTCAAGTATATTACTCTTGAGAATAATCTTAGGCCATTTATTGCCCTTGAATTTCATTTATGACGCGAATTAAATTGATTAATTATTGTGAGTCACTCAAATGTTGAAAATTTTACGCCCAATTCACACATTGCACTGAACTGCATCATATTGTTACAGTATTTTATAATTTCCAACTTACTAATGATTGTATTAATCAGTTTTATCACTTTTTGCACTTTTAATTTATCGATTTATTATATTATAATAGAAAAATGGAATTTCGAGTTCAAGTAGCTGTATGAAGTTTTTTCGTTTTGTCGGGCCTTGTTTTAAGCAGTCAATTTCTCATATAACTTTAATATATAAACTGTATGATTTAAAATATTCTTACATCACTTTAATTAATTTATTTTTTAAAATGAAAACTTTCTTACAATAATTAATAAATTGAAAACAAAATGATTTGTTTTTGTTTGTGTTTTTAACTAATTCGAATGCTCTGAAGTTACTGTTTTTCGTGAAAACACAGCCGTATCTGTTTTTTTTTTGTGTTTTGTCTCTAGAAAAAGTTTGCAAAAAAATAATTTGTTATTTGTGTTCAAATGAAATCAGAAAGCGCTATAAGTTCATCATGGAAAATAAACAGAATGTCGAAAATAAGGATTTAGATAAAAATGAAGAAATAAATGAAGTATTGCTAAGAAATTTAGTGAAGAATGTTGAGGAATTTATAAACAAAAGAGATGAAAAAATTATTGCATCAACATCTCATCTTACGGATCTTGCAGAAAGTATAAAGAAGATATTCTTTAGTCGTATTAAGCTATTTAATAAAAATGTAAGTTTTAGTGCGTATTTCATCATAAAAACAATTTGTGCGCATTAATAATCTCTATTTGCTTTGTGTTTTGTTTTATTTAAAATGCAACGTCAACGTAAAACTAAATTCCCTTCAATTTTACCTTATCAGTTATTAAAAGTGTACTGACCGATTTGTTAATGCATATAACTCTGGTAGTACCACACGACCGTTGGGGTCCGTTTTTTTAAAAAAAAATGATCTAGGGGTGTACAATATAATATTTCAAAAGCATTTAAACTTTAGAAAGCTTGAAAAACTAAAAATAGAAACATTTCACACTGTTTTAATTTAAATTTTTAATAATTTTGTTTGTTTTAAAAATGATTTTTCGAAAACGTATTTCGGTATCAATGGTTTCTAACGATCTTGTAACACTACAAGGATTTATAATAATGTCTCTTGTATTTTTAGGGAACACCCAACATGAGAAAAGTATTCGGATTCATCACAGTGGAATTCATGAATGAATCTAATGAAAATCAACGACAACACTTTAACAAATGGCTATTAGATAACATCACAAAATGCAAACTATCGAATTTCCTCTCGTTCATTCTATCAGACACTGAACACATACAAAAATCTTATGAGTCAAATTCTTTCATTCGTACAGAGTTTTATCAAAACGCATTAATGAAATGCGTTTTAGCATTAGAAACAAATGATAAACGTCATTTACCTAAAATCGAATTTGCTTCGTCTGAAAAATCGAAACCAGGTCATAGACGTTGTATTTCACAACCATATATTTCTATAAACACAAACAACGCAGCTGCTAATCGCAAATCAATCTTATCACATATGAAAAAAGTCTCAAGGACGTTGGAGTTTGAATGTGTTGGTGATAATGAAACGAAAGTGAAAGTTAAGCTAAGAAGAACAAAGAGCTTATCAAATTTAAATAATGAATCATATAACAATCGTCCGAGATCAAAAACAATTAATGCTCAAAGTGTACTAAAATTTCAAAAGAAAGTTTCATTCAAAAATGAAATAGCAAAAGATGTCACAGAACAAGTGCCTTTCTTCGATTATAAAGAATCTCTTACATCAAATAAACATTCTGTGCCTCCTTCTCATCCGCCATCAATACATCTCGTTAAAGTTGATGATATTAAAATTCATACTGATTATCGATATTCATCCGAGTACAAAGCAAGTCTCTCATCAAGTCCAGCATCGAGTTTCTCATCAAAAACTTCATTGACACCGAAACGATCTTCATTCTTTAATTTATTTGATACTGCTTCTGATGCTTGTAAAATTTCATCTCCTGAATTATCATCGACAAGTCCAACTGATATTTTCTTCACTGAAACTGTCGTGTCTGGTGCTAAACTTCGTTCGAAATCGACAATAAGTCCGCCAAGTTTACTTCAAGAGACTGGACGTAAGAAAAAATCGAGTCGTCAAAATCTTGCACATTTTATTCATACACTCAATAGCTCACGACATAAAGTTGTTGAGTTAGAACGTGAGAATTTGCATTTTCAATTATCCGAGGCCATCATTGCAGCTTGTGAACAATTAAAATGGAACAAAATGTTCAATGAAAAATACAAAATTCCAAAAGATTGTCGCATCAAACAAAGTCTTACTCATACAACGCAAAAAATTATTCAACCACCGCCTAGAATTAGAAATCCAGCTCCAACTCCAGCTAAATTTACAATTGGATCAGTAGAAGACGATACAGAATCGAGTTTATCATCAGATGAAGTTCCCAATCAAAAACACTCATCAAGTTCAGAAGATATTAGTGTTGAAAATACTCCGCAAATGGAATGGACTTCATCAGTTGATACACATTCGGCTGAAGGAATAGCAATGGCTTTGATGTCAAAATTTAAAACTCAACAACTTCCAAGTGCCAACAATTTATTGTGGCTTGTAAATGAAACACAAGCACCGCAGTCACTCTTGCCACTTCCTGACAGCTGTCCAATAAATCCCGACGAGACTTTATCATTCAATGCTATTCGTGGAAATTCAATGTGGGCAGCGCCTCGTCCACAAATAATTTTCACCATTCATCCTGTGCCTGATCGAAAGCGACAAATGTTTCAGCAAGGAAATCGCTGTGCCGGATGTGGTATTAAAATTGCTGCAGCTTATATTCATAAACTTCGATATTGTGATTATATTGGAAAGTACTTTTGCACAGCATGTCATAAAAATCAAGTCTCAGTCATACCAGCAAGAGTATTAAATAAATGGGATTTTTCATTAAATCCAGTTAGCAATTTTGCTTACAAATGGCTTGATCAAATTTGGTCATTACCGCTCTTTCATGTTATTGATTTGAATTCAAAATTGTATCAAAAATCGAAACCTTTAGCAAATGCTCGTGAAGCAAGATTGCAATTAAAATATGTACTAGATTTTATTAAGCAATGCAGATTTGCTGAGAAGGAGCAACAGGAGATCATGCAACAAATTTCTCTTCACTGGATCGAGGATGTTGACATTTGGAGCATGAATGACTTTATGAATGTTAAGAATTCTCTTTTTACAAATAAAATTGAAGAAATCATTAGACAATGTGAACAGCATATCATTAAAAATAATTGCGAGGTAAATTTAAAATTTTCAAACTTCTTATTGATCGATATTAATTAAAATTATTTTATTTTTAGCTCTGCAATGCTCGTGGATTCATTTGTGAATTTTGTCCAAATAAGAAAGATATAATTTTTCCTTGGATGAATAAAATAAAGCGATGCACTGCATGTGGTAGCTGTTATCATGAAAAGTGCTTCATTTCACAATGTAGCAAATGTGAGAGATTGAAAAGACGTAAAAAGCCAACTCTTGCTTCCAATTTTAAAAGCACTACCACGACTAATAGCTGATTATTTTTCTCTGTGATTCATTTAAAATTTTATCATTTCATTATTTTTGAGCCTGTTGTAATTTATTAATCATTGCGAGAATCTCAAAATATTTATGTTTATTTCTTTTAAAGAAGATGAACAAAACTGTGTATTGTCAAATATGTAAGATCGACTTGTACGTATTGTATATTAATAAAAAATAATAAAATGTATGTCATGTATACTAATAAAAAATTCTAGATTTCCTATTTTTTCTTCTTTCTCCTTTGTAAACATATTGTCATCATCAGCTGCTTATTGGGGTGTATTTAGGAGAACAATAAATAAAACAGAAAGGTAAAAATGTTTTCAAGAATTTCAAAAATAACGTTTTCTAAAGTTTTAAATTTCAAAAATATAAAAACCGTTAAATGTAAAATAAAAAATTGAATCTTGTTTGTTTTCTCAATATAATGACTCAAGTATTTTTGAACAACCTGACGTTGTAATAAAAGCGCTTTCAAGATCAAAACAAAAAAATTTATGTAATTACTTGGGGTGAAAAAGTTTTTCAAATTTTTCACAGAAATCGTAGATTTTAATAGTTTTTAAAAACCTTTTGTTATTAATTACTAAAATTATGTAAAGTAAATTCACTAACAGTCCATTTTATATAAATAGAAGTTGAAATCGATGATAAATTTCATTATTTATCGAAATTGAAAAAAAAAAATATTCCTAGAAAATTTATAAAAATAAGAAATTTAAAATAATGGATAGTGTGAAAGATGCTTATGTTAATCTACAGGTATAGAGTTGTGTGAAAAAGTGTGAATATCATAATTCATTACTAAGAAGACTAAAAAATGTCATTGCCATTGATATGAACGCGAGTGAGACAAAATTAATTTAAATTTTATTCGATAAAAGGTAAAAACAAATATGGCTCAAGAGGCAACAACGAGATTTATTCGACAGGCCAGTGATGAGTCCCGAAATATGGCTATGAGAGTAAATTAATTTTAATTGATGAATTTGAACAAAAGAAAAGTATTAAAATTTCTATTTCAAGGTGATTCATGATCCGACATTAAACGAATTGAAAGGACAAGCAGAAAGTATTTGGCAAACAATTATAGAGATTTTAAATCGAATGGGAGAATCAGTCAAAGCACCAAATATAATCATGGAACAATTGCAAATAATTTTTCGAGATGAAAGTATGAGACAAAAACAATTGTTTATGAAATTTAGAAAATGAAAATTTTCCATTTTAGTTGCAAGAAACAACACTTACTTCGTTCTATTAGGACTCGGTACTGGAATTGTGAGTGGTTGTATGATCGGCATATGGTTAGCAAGAAAAACTATTTCAAATCCTATCATGAAATCTGTTGCTTGTGTCTGCTTCTCAAGTACAGACAATGTCACTTTATGTAAAACAAATTTGCCTCATCTCAAATCAAATTCTGATGTTTTGGTACGAGTTCGAGCAGCAGCAATTAATCGACTTGATGTTGAAATTGCAAATGGCTATGGAAAAACTTTAAGACGAATTCTTCAAAATTATCACACGGGAAATCCAGAATTGCCACTTGTAGTTGGTCGAAGTTGTTCAGGTGTTGTTGAGAATGTTGGAAAAGATTCAAAAAGTGGACTCGAAATTGGCGATGAAGTGTGGCTTGCCGCAAATTTTTATGAAACTGGATTGGCATCACAACTTGTTGTTGCTCATGAATCACGGATTGGAAGAAAACCATATTTAATTGGCTTTGAAGGTGCTGCAAGTCTTTGCTATGATGGTTGTGTAGCGATTGGAGCTCTCAAAGAAGCCAAACTGACTGAAAATACAACATTAGGCAAGAAAGTTTTAATTCATGACGCATGTAGTCCTGTCGGTTGTGTTTTGATTCAATTAATAAAGAAATGGGGAGGACATGTTATTGCCACTTGTCATCAACGATCGAGTCCTGTTGTTCATGCTTTAGGTGAGTAAAATTACATATTTTTGAATATTTATGCATTTTTGATGATTTAATTTTTGCACATGCACACATTTAATAGCGAGCAGAGGTGATTTGTGTTAGAAATAATAAAAGATTCACAACTTCTTTATTAAAAACTTATCCGAGTAGCCAAAAATACGTTACGCTTTCTGTTTATGTGCCTTGAGCATGCCACGACAAATAAACGGAAACTTGTAACGTATTTTTGGTTACTCGGGTTAATTTTATTATTATTAAAAATAACAATGACATTTTCATTAATAGGAGCTGATGAAATAATTTGTTTTACAAACGACAGTTTTGAGCCAAATTTTTATGAGAAAAATATTGAACTATCAACTTTTTTAAATGAATTGCTCTCGAGAAAGGACAAATACGATGTAGTATTTTTCACTACTAGATTAAATTATGACACAAAGTTTATCAATCGATTTCTATCTCCACGTGGCATTGTTGTTCATGCTGTTGAAAGACCATTGCCATCTGATAGCTATGGAATATTTAGGAGAATGTTTTATAGGGTAAATATTTAAAAAAATTTATTTAATTTTAAGATTTCTTAATCTTTCTCTTCAACAGTTTTATGTAAAGATGAAATTAATTGGATCAAAAATAACAGGAAGCTCTCCAAATTGGACAAACGAACCGCATCTTTGTCATAACAATTTAGACACATTAGCTGGCTACATTAACGATGAAATTTTAAATACAGTAGTTGATCAAGTTTACAATCCTCATGAAGCAGAAAGAGCTGTAGCACATGTTGTTAGTGATAAAAGAATTGGATCAACCATAATTACCTTCAGATAAAAACACTGCCAAAACTTTGTGATAAGCACACAAAATGAACGAACGAAAGAGAGTATTTGTAGATGAGTATAAACTTCTTGTACTCCTTTTTTTAAAAAGTTATTATGATGTATAATAAAACAATTTATTGACTAATTTGAAAACTTTTTGCTTTATCTCTTATTGAATATTATTTTCAGAAAAAAATATTTTTAAATTTTATTAAATTGAGGTTTGAGACATTACAATTTGTTCCTTGAGTATAATTAGTAAGTTTCATTGAAATGCAAAATAAAATTAGTAATATTAACTATCAGTGACGTGTTAATAGCACATTTTCCTGCTGCAGATCAGTGTTTTGTTGCAAATCATTAATGTAAACTTAACAAAATTGATCTCAAAACAATTTTAAAAGTTTTTTCTGTGAAATTTATGAAAAATTTAGTACAAAATTGTCACAAAAATGCACTACACACCAACAGTATTTGAAACACATTTTTGAAAAGATTTATGGTAAAAAAGATTTTGTGGTGAAAAACTTTTTTCCTTCAAATTTTATCAAATTTTTAGCGCATTTTTGAAAAAAAAATGCAGCTTATACATTCACTTTGGCTGGCTGGCTGTGACCCGGGTGAGGCGCGAGATCTCGAAAACTATAATAGCTAGCGACTTACGGTTTTTTGTGTTTGATTTATGCTATCGAGTTACTGGCTTATCACTTAGTTAGGAAGCTGTCACTTATAGCATTATTCGGGAAATTGCAAATTAAAATTTCCATATTGAAAATTGTAAACAAAATTTTTTTGTGACTACGCGTTTTTTTTCGCGCCAATTTTAAATTACAAATTTCATTTAACCGTTATTATTACGCAAATAAAATCTGCTTTTAAAGAATGTATTTTTAAATCTAAATAAATCAATTTAAATTATTGTAATACTTGAATAATGCAAGATTAACACCAATGTTGTTAAACAGGCGGCCTAGATTGCCTGTG
>JACWBX010002037.1:9269-24901 GCA_014622435.1 Polypedilum pembai | reverse complement strand
TGTCCACCCCTGGACTTTATCGAGATTGAGAAACTTCAGATGACAATATATTTATAATATCTTTAGGGTTAGTGAAAATATTGAAGAATTTATTTTAATTATCTAAGTGCTAATTTTAATACAAAATTATTATTTTTTTGTTTTGTAAAATTAAAATTTCAATTATATATTTTTGAGAAAAACCTTCGCAGTTTAATATTTTATGTATACTTTTAAGTACATAAAAAATAATAATCTGCAAAAATAAGTTAAATTAAAAATTTTCTGATTTATTATTAAATAAAATTTTTATTTTCTCACATTTCACCCTAAATACATTAAAACCATAATTTTCTCTCACAATTAAGCAGACTTTCAAAAAAGGAGAAATAATAATCGCTGATATCATACATGCACAAACAGTAAATAAACATGGCTGGTGCATCTTTAGTTATCTCCAATTTCCAATTCTTTTGCTACAGACGTAAACAACAATTTCAGCAGACGAAAGAGAATGCCAGCCACAAGAAAACACACAAAGTGGCATATCAGATTGCGACTCGGCACTCTTTATGTCGCGATGAGTTAACTTTAAAAAATTGTTTTGCAGCTAAATTGAGGACGATTCTTAAGAAGGACAAAATTTCAAAAAAATAATTCTGATTAAATTTCATTCCAATCTATCTTTTATTTCTCTTATTTTAAGTATAATCATTAAAACTTATCTAAATAACCTAAATGTTCTTTTACAATGTTTTAGCAGCAGCAGTAGAAAAATGCGCAAAAAGAGAATGAGAATGATGATGATTGTTTTTATTCACACACAAAAAGAGCGACCATAAAATAATCGATTGATGTAATCTTGAGCAGTTAATCTTTAAATGGGGGAAGCAGTATCAGCTAACGGAGCGCTATCGATGATTATGGGACTTTTTAATGCTTCATCTCTCTCGTTAGCGCGCCTGGATTTGTTTCGATGAGAGAGCGATTGAATGAGCAGTAAGCGGTGTCGTAAAAATATCTAGTAAAAAAGATTCTGTAATTTTAATAAAAATAAAATTTATTTAAAATGTAAGAAGAGCGAAAGGCAATGAAATTTTAGTGATTTTGATTGTGGTTTATTGAAAACCAATAAATTGTTAATTTTTTATAGTTGTGCAAAATATGATAGTAAAATTTGAATATCTATTTCTTCTTTGCCTTTCTTCTTTTCATTTTAATTTTCTTCTGTCTTATTAATTTCCAACTGCAATCAGTTAGTTCATCATATATTACGAGATTTAAAAAAATGCGAAAATAGCATTGAAAAAAACATTGACTTTGTACTAAATTCTTATTTTAAAATTACTATTTCTATATCATTCTGATAAATTAAAATATTCTTAGTCAGGTCTATAATTTGTTTTGAATATTTCATTTCATTGTACTAAATAATATTGAAACTAATTTGTTAATTGCATGCAAAATTACTGTATTTGAATAGCAAACTTTAATATTTAAAAAACTATAAAAGAAAAACTTTAGGAAAATTTATTTTTCGTTGTGCTTTATATGACAACTTTTATAATACTTAACAAAAAAGAATAACGATAAATTAGAATATTTACAAAATTTATCTGATTCATGAAGTATTTTCTATTAATTATTAAGGAAACATGTCAAGTTTCATTGGAAACAAAAATATATAATCTAAAATTGATGGATAGTTTTAATTATTTCTAAACAAAATATTGAGCCCACACGTTGTCATTTGACTTCTGAATTGTTAAATAAATATTCTAAACTTTCGGTTTATCACGATAGAATCAGAAAAATGTAAATTTCAATATTTCACAAGAAGTGCATCTGAGATGGGCACACACGAAGAATAAAAAATGATTTTATTAAACAAAAGAGCACGAGATGATCATGACTTGAATAATTTTCTCCCTTTTCATTCTTATTCTTTCAAAATAAAACAAAAAATGAAATTTCCTGGAAAGCAAGCGTAAATATCATCTATGAAGAAGTCATTAGAGGCATGAATCCATTGATACATGAGAGATGTAATGTAAAATGATCCATACAGAAGGAGATGACTTTGACTCATCATTTTTTACGATGATAAAAGATAATACATAGTGAAGAAGGCTACCTGATGGCAATAAAACAGTAGAAGATTTCAATCTTACACAAACATGTAAAAGAAAAAAAGAAATATTTTTGGGGCATAGAAATGTAATAAATACTAGAAATGGATACAAAATGTGTACGTGGAATTTTATTTATTCGTTTATTGCTCCTCAATGCTGCTAGTCTTTTTTTATATTTTCACTCTTTTTTGAGGTAGGTTACATCGTTATTTATGCGCTCACAATGAGATGAGCGAGAACCAGTGATTTAGGAGAAAAAGCTATAAAATTAGGAGATAAATAAATTCTCTTTTTTCCTATCTAAACAGCATAACAAAGAATGCCAAGAAATTTAATTTGATTTTTGTAAGAAAATTTATTTTCTAATTAAAATAAGTAATTTTAGCAAAGGAAAAAGTAATTAAATTTGATTGATTTTTCTTCATTAATATTCATTATAATCTTCATTTCCTCATAAAAATGCTTTTTAATCAATAAAAATAGTTTTAGTGAACACTATTATTATGATATGTATGTAGATGAAGATAAAAGAGAGTCATTTAAGAGAGATGCCTTAAGTGTGCCCCCAATGCTTGAACCTTCCCAAAAAAGCAATAATACCGTGCATGAGAAGTATAAAATATTGAAATTAAGAAGAGATGAAAGAGACTAAGAGAGAAGAGAGCTCTGAAATTTATTTATGGAAAACATCAATAAATAAATTTGAATTAAGTTGTAAAACTTCTCTCTCACTTTTTTTCTTCTCAATGTGTCCATCTATCTAACTATCTATCTCTGTTCTCTTTCAAAAAAGAGTTTATAATGTGCTTTAGACTTTAGTAGATATTTCGGTGGTCAGAAAAAATAGAGATGAATTAAAATCCACACGTAATTGTTGTTGTATTTCTATTCTTCATCTCTTCTTCTTCTTCATCTTTGCTATATACACTCAACACAGGCAGTTTATAGCTTTGACTCTCTAATAATAAAATGTTTTCTTAAGAAGCAGAGAAGAAAAACAAAATTTATAATTTTATTATGCTTCATTTTAGAATACATATTTTGTTGTGTGTACCTTCCACTTACTTACTTACTCTTCTTTTAAGAAGTAGAAAAAAGACAAAGAAGTTATTTTTTATGAAATATATTCTACATATTGTGAATGTTTATAACAAACATTTATGAGTGACGAATTTACTTCAAAGAATGATGGTAGGGTGTGTGCAAACATTTGCTACTGCTGTGCCTTCTAATATGTGAAAAATCATTTGTCCCTTTGCCTTCCAGTGAAAAAATAAAACTTGACACGTGACTTTCTGGTGAAAATTTGTTACACCAAGGACCATGATCGATAGAAGTGTGCCATTTTAGTGTTTATCCATGGCAAATTGTCTCTGCTTGTGCATAGGATCAATTGAATTCGAAAATTGTTTCCTGCATTATTGAATTTTTCCGATTAATTTCATTCTTCACCGACCCAAATACACATTTGCAACATTCTCAAGTGACAGATTCGTGCTGTACATGCAAAAGGATCTGAAATTGGAATTCAAGCACATATTTAAAACATTTTCTACCCTCATCTTACTACTTCTGCATGCACACGATGATAAATCTCATTGAACATTTTACATGCACGTGATTCTTCGCGGAGCAATTACTCGAGAGTTTTTCAAGATTACCATCGCAAACTACCAATTTCTGGTTCTTTTAATCACTACAGTAGCAGTTCATGCACGAATAAGGCATTCGATAGTGAATCTATTCGCATAGGAGATTACAAATTGCAACACGCCATGCAATTTGTTAATTTTAAAATCTAGTGACTCTTAATCTGATTATTATCAGAAAATAATTTATGATAATTTTGTATGTGATTAAAGATTTAAAATTTCAAGTTACACACCCAAATTTATAAAAAAATTGCAATTTATTCTCATTTTTCTTATAAAAAATCATTGAAATTAATCTCTAAGTACCCAATACGTGCATAAATGTATAATGAAATGTTTAAACTTTAAAGGGGAGGAAACTTTGTAAATTTAAAAAAATTTGTTTTAAGTAGGGTTCGGAAAAATTTATCTGCGCAGATGTCCAAACCCTAGTTTTAACGCTTAAAATTCAGTCTAAATATTTTATAAATATTTAAATAGTTTTAGTTTTTAGTAATTTTTGAAATAACTACAAATTTTTTTGCTAAATTTAAAATTAAATTTTTGAAATCTAATATGTTGACTTGTTTAAAGGAAAAGAACTTACATTAAAAATGTATGATATGATCTAAAATGTTTTGAAATGCTCCAAAGTATTTTTCATGTACTAAAATAAAAAATCAGAAAAAAGTTTTTTATTTTGCTTAAATTTATATTTTTTATCTAAAATATCTTCAATTCATTAATTATTTTTATCAATCGAAAATTTCTAATTTCTTTTTTATTCAAAGTCTCTTTACCTTGTTATTGAAGCACATATTTTCATATATTATCAGTCCAAGAAAGAAAGACTAAGGAAATATGAGACATTGCCAATTGCAATCGTTGAAGGAAAAAAATTTATAAAATATAACCCGGCAATGAGAGACACAACTAATAAATCTTTTTGAAATGTAAAATGTCGTTTTTATTTTCAGTATAATTTTTTTAGTGAAATTTCTCCCCCATCTTCATTGCGAATGATATCAAATTAATTCTTTTGCAAGTTTAAAAAAAAAGACGTGAAAATCGCGCAATTTGATTTATTGATGATAGCATTGCGATTTGAGGCCATTGACTCTTCTTCACAAAATTGTAATGAGATTTGATTGTGTCGATTTCACACAATGAGTTGCTATTCAAATATTTATCTATCGTATGTATGAGTGAGTACAAATTGCTCTTTAAAGTCATCTTCATTGAATTGAACGAGAAATTGACAGCATCGATTTTTTTCTCTCATCGAGAGAGAATTCCTTCTATGTGAGTGAGAATAAAATGAAAAGATTTGTGTTCTGGCCTTTTGTGAGCATCTTAAGCATCATATTTTTTATGACTTATGATTTATTGGGTAATGTTTGAAGATTATAATAAGGCTATAAGTCCAATTCAGAAATATTACGTCTTTCTTTCGATTTCTTTTCTCTCTCACTCTCTCATGCTTGAGGAGCGCAACAAAGAAGTCTTAAGCACTTTTTTCTCTTTTCAAAATGAAATTCTTGAAAGATTGTAATAAACTAGCCGATAATGCGCTCGAGAATGCCTCATCGCGAGGTTTTAAATTATCGATGATTACAGAGATTTATCGATCTTTCCTCTTCACACTTGCGCTCACCTAATAGCAATATCAACTGACCATCCATCCATGAGCCAAAAAATAATAATATATAAATGTATACAATGGCAATAATAATGGAATAGAGGAAAGAGAAGATAAATTAAAATATTTATTGATATTTTACTGGAGCTTAATCAGCTGGAGTGAGTTGTATAACATTTATCACGAATCTGACGTATGGCAAATTAGATGTATATGGCAACTTAAGCTGAATGTCAAATAAATGAGATGAATGAACCGCGCCTCTCTACGCTAAGCCTTTCACATTTTTATTGTGCCATTCAAATCTCTCTACACAACAACTGAATCGTGCACTTACTTGCCGTGATTCCATTTTGTTGACACTAATATGCATTATAAGATGATAACACAGATGTCAACTTTGTTTTGTACAGACCAGGATTCATAATTCAATAACTGATTAAAATAAGAAAAAAGATTTTTGCAAAGTTTCTCACCACTACATGAGCCGCACTTATTAGCATGTCATGTATGTCTTTTCTTCTTATAACAACGCGCGTGAAAAAAAGAAAGAATCAAAGAAAAAGAGAAAATAGAGAATCGCATTAAAACATGAACGACTTAATTCGTTAATTTATTGGACAAATCTCTTTTTATAATAATAATACAAAGCGATATTTGTATGTATTTGAAAACATTTTTAAAAGTGTAGAAATTGAGACTCATACATTCATCTTTATTGTTGAAGAGTGCAGAAATTAGTGAGATGAAATTGGTAAGATTATTTGATGGAATTTTGGCTCTTTCATATGGGCTGTGCCTTGAGGCCTTTGACCAAAACTCCTTTACAAAAAAGAATATAAATATTTCTCATCAGATAATCATGGCAGCCATCAGCCATTTATGATCTCACATTACATGTGAATAATGCACCAAAAAGTGAAATCACGCAAAATTATGGCACACATTTGAGTTTTAATCATGATGATTATTGCAGAAAATTCCATTCTTTTTCATTTTCATCTTATTTGTACACCTTTCGAGTCAGTTCAAAGTTCGAGTCAAGTCAGCTCCTTTTTTCGATACGGTCAATGTAATAAAAATTCTTTTTTTCTCTCTTTTTTTTCGGATGAGAACAATTTAAAGACACATGACACATAAACAAGTAACAGTCAACACAAAAATGGCAAAGGAAGCAGCAGTAACATCATAAAAAGCACCTGACTCAGAATATTGTCTTCTACTACTTTATTTTTATATCTTTCTCTCGCTTAGATTAAAAATATTAAATGTAATATTTTATTATTATTTTTATGCTGAAAGGGGAAAATTTAGATGGACATGAATAGCTAGTGTTTATGTTATTTTTTAATTTTGACAGAGAAAACAAAATCTGAAAATGTAATGATAAAAAGAAAACAGTATTAAATTTTTAAATAAATGAAAAAGGCCCTGTTGTCCACACTTTGTTCGTCTGTTTGTCTGTCTAACTAGTCTTTATCAGGCTTTTCGTAAAACTTTTTGTGTTAATCTATTGTTGTCGATCATGAAACTTTTGTAACAGAAGTTCTTCCCGAAACTCGATAATGTTAACGAGTTATTCCAAAAAATTCGATAAAATTTGAAGAAAAATTTTTTAAATCGTGCCAAATTTTTTACCATAAACATTTTCAAAAATTTCTTCAAATACAATTGCTGTATAATGCATTGTGGTGTCAGTTTAACTCAATATTTTTCACAGAAAAGTTTTTTGAAATTATTTCGAGATCATTTTTATTGAATTTTCAATATATTAAATTTTGCAACAAAACGCTGATCTGCAACGAAAATATGCGCTATTAATACGTCACTGACGGTTGATATTATTTGGTTTATTAAATTTTGTTATCAAATTTTTAAAAATTATTCAACATTTTAAAATTTTCGAATAAATTTTAATTATCAGCAACATCATAGACCATAAACTCAATAAATTGAAAGCAAAGAATCTTTGTTGTCAATATCACACTCATCAGTTTCAACGCTTTTATCAATAATGGTCTGATACACTCAACGTAAGATGAGAGAAAAAAATTAATGTCACAATGGACACAATAAAACAAAATTTATTTATTTATTTTGCCATCAATGCTTCTCCTTCCATTATATTTTGAGAAACATATTTTTTACTAACAGCAACTGAGAGGAGAGATATCTAATATCCAAAAATTGTATACACTACGCAGAGATGGAGAAATATTAATGTAATTTATAAAACATTTTTTGGGACATACAATTCGTAAGAATACATATTCGTAAGAAATGGTCGAGTAAATAATAATAATGCAAAGAAGAAGAAGAAATTTATTTGGGATTGAGTGAAATTCTGCTTTATTAATGTACATACGAGAAGTGAATCTCCCCAATAAACAGCAGTACAACAGATGGTGATTTTTTGTGCTTAAAAACAAAAAAGAAAAAATTCTCTCTCTATGAGAAAACACGCTATCTTGGGGACATTCATTCTGAAATATTTACTATAATTGTGTGCGATTTGAGTTAAAGGGTCGAGAGTGGAAGAACATTCACAAGAGATTTTCAAAGCGGAACAGAAAAATTCTCGGAATAAAAACTTCATGAACGGTTTCATTTATGACGATTTTTGCTCGGAAGGCACATTTTGTTTGCATCCTTTTTTCTCTTTCACTCGTATCTTTTGTATGGCTCAAGGGGCCAACGAGAGATAGCTGAATTTACATAAAATGTCTCTTCAAAAAACATTTTTGCTGTCCAATGTCCACAATATCAAGTGGGAGTATGACTATAACTCCATTTTTTTTCTTTCTTGCTCAATATGCAAGTCAAATGAGCAATTTAAATCACATTCAACATTCATGTCAATCTTCCTTCAATTTCATTTTAACGAAAGAAGAAGAAATCTGACTTAAATGTTCAGTCTTATTAGCAGCAGGTCAAATTCATTCATTTTAATCCCATCACGTAGGATAAGAAGGATCTGGGTAAAGAGAGAAAAAAGAATATCAGAAATCATTAGTGACGTTAATTAGATCGCTAATGTTTATTGTATATTTAATTCCTACTACAAATGGCTTTTACATGTTGTCGGTTTATGTTGCAAAATCGTCGTTGTGCAGATACACATAAAACAAACTCATAAATTAGTGAATTATTTAGTCGATAGTAAAAAACGTCCAACAGAAGAATATTCATTAATTACAAGAGCATTTATCTCTTAATTGCTTCTCTCTGCCACCTGTTTTTTTACTCTTTTTTTTGGCCAGAGTTTATATACAATAATAATAGAGATGGCCATTGCATGAGAATTGCAAATTAAACATTTTTCTCTTTTCTTTCATTTTTTTTCTGTCGTCCAACCGCAAATATTCTTTTATTATTTTCAAATGTAATACGACAAATGGTCAACTGAGTTTTAAAAGGTGAAAGGATGTGGAGAATTTATGAAGACTTATAGGATTTTAAATTCTTTTTTTTAAATTTAAGATGAATTTTTTATTTAATGAAAACTATTTTGTTTTTTAAAAAACTTATCAAATAAAATTCAATAAATTTTTACAAGATTTTTATAACACTTATATTGTCAATTTGACTATCATACAATTTCAGTTAAAATTTTTGTTATTATTTTCAAAGGTTAATGCTAAAAAATGAACAAAATTTATATTTCAATACAAAAGTAAAAAAAACATACAACCATTTTGTCTCAATCCTTAGTTGAAATTTAATCCTTCATAAAATTATTAAATGAAATCCTCATATTTCACCAATCCATGAACAATGATGAAGATTCATCGTCAGAAATTTATTATTGAAGAACCTTCCAGCCACAAAAAATTCTCATTTTTTAATCATCTCCCATTCTTGCTAGCTTACAAATTTTTAATTTCCAATTACGCTGCAGTAGACTGCTAAATAGCTGTCAACGAGCCATCAAACAAAGCCATTCACCATTCAGCATTTGCTGTTTCCCTCAAACTATTTTATATATTTCTGCAGCGGGGATTTTTATTCATTGAACAGAAAACAAAAATTTCTTTTGTTCAATTTTCTCCTCCTCTATCACTCCGTTTTGTTAGCTGTGTTCTACCATTCAAATTAACAAACAAAAAACACAAACCAGCAGAAAATAGTTCTTTTCTCTCTTTTTTGTTTTTGTTCTCAAGAGAGAGAGAGAGAATGGAGGGATAGAATTAAAATTAAATGGTAGTTGTGTCGCTTAAATGAATGGGAATCAAATGGATGATTTTTTTTGAGATTCTTTAATTCTGATTTTGCAAAAAAGTGCACATTTTTTCCCATGAACAGCCTAAGTTCCTTACCATTGTCACTTCATTCACCTTCCGTTTTTCCAACAGAATGCATCCAGCAGCAGCTTCCTTTCCTTTTTTGAAATGTTGTAAACAATAAAGTTCATCACAAAATATTTTCTCTATGTTTTAAATTTAAAATTATTGTCAAACAATGGAGATAGAAATGCGATAATAATAATTTAAATTGAAAAGACAAACAGGAAATTAAATTTTTTGAAAAACAATTTTTGGCAAGTGGTAATTCTCAATTTCGTCAGACAGCATTTGGTGGAGAAGAGTGAGAAATTAAAAATTTATGCTTCCGCCCCTTCTTTCAACAGCAGCAGCAATAGTAGTGAAGAAAAGGCATAAATTTTGATGTTGTGATTTTTAACCTCACACACAATTGATTTTGATTATACATTTTACCGTTTGCTATTATGCGACCGTTTACCCTGTAATTTAATTCACAAATTTCCTTTCATTACCCAAAACGCTTACTTTTGTGTGCGAAAATTGTTTGCATTTGTTCTATGTCATCAGGTTTTATGATTTAAAGCGGTTTTTTCTGTGTATTCACAACATTTCGCATAATTTCATTTCATCATAAACATTTATGTAAAAAAAGAAGAAAAAGAAGATCATGAAGTAATAAATTATAATTAGAATGTGTAGCAAAATACTTGAAAGTTCGTCCGAGAGAGGAGCGAAAAAAATATGAAATTAATCATAAACCAAAAGAGAAAGAAAAATTTATAATTTTAAAAATGGTAAAAATAAATTTATAATTTCTTTAAGTGCATGAAAATGACTTTTGAATAATTTATTGTGAAAAATCGCAAAATTTATCCGTTATCTTGTAAAATTATAATCTTTATTTTCTCTTCATTATGATTTGATTAAAAAATTGATGAAATTATAAAAGAACACAAGAACACACATAAAAATTTTGTTTTTGCTGCTTCTGCTTTGCTTAAAAAATAAAATTTGTTGCTAATTAGCATAAAAAAGAACTAAGAAAACACAAATACAAATTCAAAGAAGAAATTCAGCTTTAATTAATTAGATGGATATGAATATGATCAACTTGATGGACAGACAGAAAGACTAAAAAGATGCAAGTGGTGCATTTTATTACCTCCTCGTGTTTTTCAAGCTCTTACTACTTTGCTTTGATGTTATGCTGCACAATTAAGGCAGTAAGGCATCATAAATTAATTAATTAAGTAGGAAATGCTACTTAGCAGCGCTGAACTGGAAGTGTCTGTTGCAATTATGCCAAATGCACGTTAGTTCGTGTTAATGAACTTCATTTTTTCCCTTCTTCAAAATTCAACAAATTCCACATGAAATATTTCTTTTTTTGCCTGCATTCGTGCCAAATGGCAACAGACAAAATAAACATTATACTGAAATTTAAGCAGAACTGAAAAAGGGCAGCAGAGTTATGATTATTGCTAATCATTGGCAACAATTTAACACGGCCTGGTGCTCAAGTCCAATTCTCTCTTTTGTGCATACTGCTGCAATTCCGGAACGAATGCCTTTCGACATCCTGATGATATTCTTTCTCACTCTACGTGTGTACTTACTTGCCATTGATGCTGTACATTTGTGATGAGAATAAATGGCTTGTCTTTATGACGGCGGTGATATTGAGTGGATGTGAGAAAATGATGATAATTGTGAAACTTGTTATTTGTGCGAGTTTTAAAGAGTAAAAAATTAGCAATTTACAATTTTTGTACAAGCAACAAAAAAATGTTTATAATCCAAATCACGATTAATTTCCATTCAACAAAGAGATTTCACCTTAATTAATCAGCAAGGCGAGTAAATAAAAAGAAAAGAATTTTTTGTTCTCATAACAACAGCAACAGTTAAATAAATGAAGTAAATCCCTTCCTCGTAGCAAATAAATCTTTTTTTCTACTTCCATATAGAAGCTAGCACTCATTCTTGCTATTTTTATTCTGTTCGAAAGAGCATGAAAATAGTGAACGTAAATTATCAAGTCTGAAAGTTATGGAAGTCGTGCAAGTCAGTTGAGGCACGGTAGATCACATCCCAATTTCACACTTCACCAGTAAAACATCATTCCGTGCTGTACCCATGTCATCATTACTTCTCACTCTTTTCTCGTATAATATAACATATATTTTTTTAAAAAAATACTAAAGAAATTCAAACGTCATAACAAATGCAATTCGTGACGCTTCGATTCTCATTTCACTTCTCTCACTATACACCTTTTTAGAATGCTCTTTGTGCTGCTCTCTTCTTTCGCTCTTATTTTTTTCGCATCCGTAGATTTTTATGTTTCTTCTTTCGTTTGCTGTTATTATTTTAATCTTTTGGAAGTCTTGAAAGGAATTTTTATATTTATATATTGTACATTCATAATTTAAAATATATTATAGTTCTCTCGCTCTCGCTTTGCTTCTATTATTTCTTTCTTTTCTTATTTTTAAATCAGTTATAAAATTTATATGCTTGAAACATAAAAAAATTGAGGATAAGAAATATCTGATTTTTATTGTTTGCATTGGAGACACACTTGAGAATTTTGTCAATGACTTAAAAGTGAGAGAATTTTTATGTTATATTGTGAAAGTTTGACTTTTAAAGCATTTAGAAATTTTATTTTATGCAAAAAATTGAGTTGACTGATTTGTGAATTCAATCCTGAACGATGTATTTTCTACTTGTTCAAAGTATAAATGGTGATTTTTAATAATTTAATATTTTTATAAATTTTTCAAATGTTGGCTTTACTCATCCTTTTAAATGAAGTTTTTTGCACAAAACTTTTTGATAAATTTGTAAATTAATATTTTTTATGTTAATAAATTTAAATTATTTTATACTAATTTAATAACAAAAATTGAAAATACTTTCTTTAATTTCTCATCGCCTGGACGAGATTTTCATTGCTTTAAAAATTTAGATTCATTCATAATTTAAATTTAGATCTAAAAACTAATTTTTGCCTTTTGCAGGAATCACACAATAAGAAATAATTTCATTCATTCATAGAGAATTAATTTTAATCCAAAATGATAATCCTCAATAATAGATACTCAATTTATTTTGGACCTCCAACATATGAAGAATTCAAATTAATTGAACGTAACCAGAAACATTTCATAAAAGAGATTCTTCTCATCATCTTCTTCTCTTATTCTTACATATTCTGCTAAGAGTAAAGTTTTGACAAGCCAATACAAATTCAATGCTTTACTCTTAATTTTTCAATTTCAATATGAGCCGCATTAAATTACTGACCACATTCAAAATGGAGAATGTTTTGATTCGTTTTAATTTACTAATAATTGCTTCTCAGTTCAATTATTTCCACATTTCAGATTATTATATATTCTTTGTGGGAAATGTTCTGATTCATTGACTGATTGTGTGTGAGGTAAGTAAAAGTCTCGTGATGTTTCTAATTATTTAGCTGACTTACTGAAATGTAAAAATAAATTTTCCTTGCACGAAGACTCTCTTTAGATTAATAAATAGAACAATGGCGAAAGATGATAGGAATGTGAGGAAGCTAAAAAAGAAGAGTTTATTTCACACATTCGCTGTGCTCTCTTGAGATCTTCTCTCTTTAATTAATGTCAGCATGAGCTCTTCGCTCATCATTAGCATCCGGACTTCACACAAATACTTCAATTTTTATTGACTACGCATAGTATGAAGCGCGATCGCACTTCTTTTATCTATATATGTCCCTATGGGACTCTTTCTCCCTGCAACTATCATTTCTATTGCTGCTGCTGTTTCTTTTATGATGAACATTAACAGCTGCTAATGAATGTTTCAATTCAAAGATTTTTCGTAATTTGAGTATTTGAAGCAAGAGTTACGACTTGCATTTCTAAGAAAAAGAAATTAATTTTTTTTGATTGAGGAACTATGTCGTACTGAGAAGCTAGAAAATAAATTAAATTAAGAGTAATTTAAAGAAAATTGAGAGGTTTGAACTTCCTGACTCCTGCTATGACATCAGCTGCAAAGACAAAATTAATTTTATCGCATGAGCACGCATAAATTCATCAAGAAGTGCAAAATGAACCCTTTAGAAAGGATTTGCGCATGGTGAAAGATTTTAATAATTCTAACTCGTGCGTATGCATTTAAAAACACGAAAATGTATTTGAGAAAAAGCCCATAAATTCAATTCACATTTTGCCATAAGAATGTGTTTTATAATTTTCATTTTGTAATGCAATTCCCTATTTATTGCACCCAAAAAATGCCTTTCATCAGCATTAAAAATTTCCCTTGCATGTATTTGGCAATAACAAATTTTCGTATTTATGCATGCATGCATGCATGGTAGATAGAACTCACCATCAGCTTATCTAATGAATGCCTGTATAACTCCACCTTCATCCACACCACTAACATTTGTGATAGAGAGACAAAAGAGCAGCAAATAAGAGAGGTGGGGGCATTTGTTGTAATTTGAGGCTTTTGTTTGAACCTTTTGACATGTTTGTGTCATTTGAGTTCTTTTCATTTATGCCTGCTTGTTCATATATGTAGTGGTAACGATAGATTGTCATGGATTGTTGAGCTTACAACATAAGACGCATGTTATAGTCAATTTGAGTCTGCAATTGACCATGCATGCATTCATAAGAAATTTGCAATTCCAAATGGAAATTAAGAGAAAATCTTTGAGTAATTAATGTAATTACTAAGATAAGACTTTATGCAAGAGCAGAATTCATTGTTCTTCATAGAGGAAAGGAAGGAAGATAATTCAACATTGATTAAGGAAAAGTTTCCATCTTGATATTTGCACAAGAGAATAAAATTTTCATTTAATTAGCTGACAATGACTCTTTCGTTTAAATTCACGTTTTTGCATCCATGTAATGCAAACAGTAAACGTAATTAAGACGAGGAAAAACTTTTAGTTTTTGGAAAATTAAAATACAGAGAAGCATGCGGAAAGTATATTGTATGCTGGCATGCTCCATTAAATTTTACCAATTGTTTCACAATTTCAAACATGTCTCAGCAATAAACTCTTTCTCTTTCCCTATGTGCTCTCCTGTTGATGCTTGGATTAGACTCGAATTTAAATTATTCATTCGAATTGGCAAACAATTTGAATGCAATTTGTGAAACATCCACACACACTCAATACCTGCATGAAAATGTTTTGCGAAAAATTAATCCTTTTGCTGAACATTTCGACTCTCATTTCGATTTAATTTCATGAAAATAATTGTAAATACACGCATGTGAATCAGAGTTTTATCTCTGATGGTCAGTTTTGAAAAGGGTTGACTAAATACCTTTCGTTACAGCCGTCCAGAGTTGTGATGGATATTATTGTTATTTTTAGCATTTTTCTCTCTATTTTTTTAATATTTAACATTGAGTCAGAAATATTATTCGTAAAAAAGTGATGAATATGATGTATGTGAGCGAATGGGACTGAAATGCTGTCTTTCAAGCTTAAATGAGTTGCTGTGCGTTTTGAAGAATTGGATTAATTTTTTTGATCACCCACATGCGGTCTAAAATTATTTAAATATTGCTGAAAATCAATCAAATTCAAATTTCTTTCAATAAAGTTTATTTTCTTATAATCCTTATTGTTATCGAAGCAAAATGTTTGAATTTATGACAAATAAAATTTCCAACAATTTTCCACTTTTAAAAGGACTTAAAGATTCTCAAAGGTATATGAAATAAAAGTTCTTCTACTTTTGTATAGATTTTTTGAAATATTTCAACATATGGCAGACCCTTTCAATAATTAAAGTCATATTGTAATATTAACATTAAACAAAATGAAGGATGGATCTGTAAAATTAGCTATTTTTATTAGGAAAGAAAAACCAAAATGAAGGATGAATCTGTAAAATTAGCTATTTTTATTAGGAAAGAAAAACCAAAATGAATTCAAGTAATTAACAGAAAAATATGGAAATTGAAATTT
>JACWBX010002036.1:0-21304 GCA_014622435.1 Polypedilum pembai | reverse complement strand
AAAAAATTTCCATCTCAAGCACAAACTCATAAATCTCGAGTCATGTTTTTGAGAAATTGCTCTTCCTGTTAGAATTGCTCATGCTGAATATAGTTGAAGTTTATATGTACACTATAAATACTAAATATTCAATTTTTTAAGAAACAATAGAAAAACTTATCAAATTTGAATTTATTTCATTTTTATTAGACAATAAATTATTCTTAATTGATCATTATTTGTTATCTAATGTAATATTTTGAACAATTTTAAAACTTTTTATTTTTGACATTTTATTGTTTACTTTCAAAATCCCTCTATTCCCGATTTTGCTCCTATTTCAACCGATTCAACCGTTTTTCACTTGTTGCGCAACATTTTTCATTTGTCACACAACATTATGACAAAATCTTTAAATTCTTATTTTGTATGAAGTGCAGTTGAGTGTCTCGATAGCCGAGAGATTAAGAGCACTGTCCTGAAAGCTAGAATTGCGACGACCTCAGCATAAGCCCTTCAGACATTTGTAAAGTTTTGATACCTTGACTGCTTAGCAAGAGTTAAAATGAGTTGTTTTTTGGATTCTGGAGGAAAATTTTCTAACGGTACAATGTTGCTTGGAAAATAGTACTTTAAAACGAGAGCCCAGAGAAAAAAATAATTCCAGAGGAAAATTAACTGACGAGTCTTTGCAATTGCAATTAAAAATTGTCATTATCTACATCGTTGAGATCGGATAATGTCCGTAGGAAGTAGTGCTCGACACAACAACAAGGTTAAATAGAGCGTAAGGGTCTAAGTGAAAATAAAAAAGATATTTAAGCTTTGATAAAGCATTTACTATACATTAAAATTCGTGGATAAAACAATTATATCTGTCACCTTCGACAAATAACTTCATCTATCAAACTGTCTGACCATTGGACAACATAAGAAGACAAAATCGAAATAGTTTGATAGTGCAAGATAAAAATTTGACTATAAAGTGAGGTTTTATTAGTTTTAGTTCATATGTAATTAGTTATACTTACAAAATTTCCTTTTGACGTCTGATTCACACGATGCCAATCAAAGAATGAAGTAAATGAGCAAAACTAAGCAATAAACATTTAAATTCAAAAGTGGCAGTTATATTTCGTATAATCAGTTACAAATAAAATTATTAATTGTTTTAATAAATGTCGAGTTGATGACAATATTTAAATTCTGTGTAAAAATAAGTAAAATATTTTGATTTGTTTGTAAACAAAATGGAAATTATTTAAATTTTTTAACGACTAAATTCAAAATCAAAATTTTCTGTTATTTTCGAAAATTAATAAATAAATTTGAAATAAATGAAAAGGAGTAAAAGAGGCCAAAATGTTTGTGATGCAACTTTGATAATGCCTTAAAATGTCTACATTTCAAATTCACTATAAATATAGTTGGGAAGGAAATGAAGAAAGAGATGGTTAAAGGCAATGAAACTCCCGCAAATTTCTCCTACACTTTTCTGTCAGACGAAATTTCCTTTCTCGACCAACAGAGCTTTTTATGTGTGATCTGAAGCGAGAGAAGCTCTCTCTCTCTCTCTTCTGCTTCATTCAAAAAAGTATAGAAACCAAAATATAAAAAATGAGAAAATTTATATATAAATTATATTGAATAGCAGCAACAACAACAACAATGTTATGAATGAAGCAACAACAATAACAGAAAGGAAATTTTATATGTTGTATATTTGTGATCAGACCGTTGGTCAGTTGGTTGGTTATTTGAAGGATGAAAGAGAATGAGAACATTACATACATCATAATAAAGTGAGTTGAGCAGACATGAAACTCATTCAATGGAAAATAACAAAATGAATATTCATTACAGTTAAAGCAAATGTATTTTTAATTGAATTTTTCGGATTACCATGTCATTCAGAAATTTTCATAGCCACGAACGAAAATTTATTGTGTATGAGAAATGTGCATAATGCATACACAGGAGGGTTGAAAATGTCACATAAATAATCTTCGAGAGAATTGAGAGAAAAAAATTGAACATTAAATTTATAACATTATGAATATCATTTAGTAGTTTCACTCGAAATTTTCAACCGTTAAATTTTTTAATTTTAAATGAATTTCGAAATTTGCCTTTTTCGAAAATATTTTGAATTCTCGAAAACTTTGAACAAATTTTCGAAAATAATTTTTGAAACAAAAACAAACTAATTCAAGTTTTAATCTGAAATGATGTGAAATAGTATCTGTATTATATTTAAAATAATTTCTTTTTCATATAGAAACATTGCTAATTAGCTTAATAATATTATTTAAGTTTTTCACTAACAAACTTTTTCGATATTTGAATGATTTCGAAAAATCATAGTAGCCGAGTGAAACTATCAAGTTTATTAATAATTTAATGCATGTGAAATTAACTTTGAATTTCATATTCATGGAGTGCAACAGATTATAAAATAATTTTGTTCGATTTGAAGAGATTATGAAAATCTCATTAGTGACTAATCTCTTTTTATCGAATGAATTGCAGCTTCATAAACAACAAAAATGTTAAACATTTTTCATAAAAAAGCTTTGTCAGCCTTAAGCCAACATTCTATTGTAGAGAAAAATAACATAGAAAATTTTTTATTCTAATAACATGTTGACAAAAATTTTCTACCTTATTTTCCCAAGAATTTGTCCATAAAATATGAATGCTTGTATAAACAATGCCTTAAGCATTAAACAAATTTTTATCTGTTTTTGAATTTTAATCCTCTCTCTCACAATTAACTTTGAAGCCACAATCTTGTAAAAATTTTCTTTTTCACTTTTTCAAAAATTTTTCTTTAATTAAATTTTAATCCCATCAAAAAGGAAGAAAAAATCAATAAATAAAATTTTTCTCTCATTTGAAAATTGAAAGACAGGCAGCAAGAAATCTCATTAATCACTAAGCGAAATTTATTCAAATTAGAATGAAGAAAAAAAAAAGATTCCCAAGCAGCAGTAACAGCAGTGAAGGAAAAATTATAATGAGAAAATAAATACAAGTGTTTGAATGAACAACAAAAAATCACAAAAACAACAACATCGATTTGAAATAATGATGGGGAAAGAAAATTTAATTGAGACATTAAATCGATACGTTACGAGGAAAAAATGGAGAGATAAAGAGCATGAATAAATTATTACAATTTTGTCACTGGCTAGTAATTATTGAGTTTGTTATGTCACTCCCGGCCTATGTTAATTTTTTTCTCTCCTTTCTCTCCTTATTTATTTGGGCAATGTTATAAAAACAGGGAATTTGCTCAGTTTTTTAAATTTTCATAAATTCGCTTTATAAAACAATGAAGTGTATTTTATAAGTTTTATACATGAATACCCAATTATTTCGCCTTGAAACTATGAATTAAAATGCTGTAATTTGGATAAAAATAATAAAAAATCGAAATTAAATTTGTTGCTCAAAAATTGGAAACTGCTCAGATTTTTGTGAAATTTTGTATGAATTTAGTCAAAATTCTCACTTTTAGAATACTTATTAGAATAAAAAAACTATATAGAAAGCTGAACTAATTGATATATTTGATTTTTGATTAATTTTTAGACAGAAAATTGTGAAATATGTTACAAAAAATGTCAAATTTGAAAACGTTTATTGAGTGGACATTTTGTGGTTTGTTATTAAATAATCTTAATAATGCATGTAAAAGAAGACTAAATAATCTTTTATTTAACATCAATAATTAGTTTTTATTGAATCTCTATTATTAGTTTTGAAATTTTCACACTTTTGTTTATAAATTTTTACAATTAAATGAAAATCAAAACTGAAATTGATTATAATGGAATCAAAACTTAAAGCTCTAGTTTTCGATTAACTTCAACAGAAAATTGTTTATGTAACAAAAGAGGTTTGAGCGTTGAAAACTTTGAGCAAATCAAAAAATTTCAATTTTTCCTAAAAATTGTTCATACTTGGTAAACCTTTAACTTTTTAACAAAAGCATCAATCTTCGATGTTAATATTTCAAATTACAGTACTAATTAGCAGAGTCCGAAATTGTTTGCGATTAACTAAAGTTGCAACTAAATTTTATTCGATTGAATATTTCAACCAAAAATCAACTCAAATTAAGTCAAATATTGTTTTATTTTTAATCAACTAAATTTTGTTTGACTTTTGGTTGAAAATTTAATCGAATAAAATTAAGTTAAATTGAGTTTTTTGCAACTAAAATGTCAAATAATTTCGGACTCTGCTAATTAGTACTACAGAATAGCATATTATCTTCTGCTCTACGTTTCTTTAGTTATGAATTTAATGACCATTGCATACGAATAAAAATTTTTTGAATATTGCCCATTTCCATTTTTTTTTTTGTGGCTGATGAGAATCTAATAACAACAACAACAATACAAAGCCAACAATCGTGATTTGGAAATTAAATTGAAAAGAATGATTGCTAAAGAGTGAGTGAGGGAGAGAAAAACATATCGCATTAAGCAAGTGAAGTAGTAGAGAAAGAAAAAAAACCAATCAATGGCTTAGAAAAATTGCTGAATCAGAGACTTTTTTTAAGGAATAAGTATGCGATGTATGTGAATTGAAGGAGAAGAAGAAAAAAAAAAGATTTCTTTCCTCTACATAATCACTTTCAGCCATTGAGCCATGACTAAATCTCGATTGAGATTTACGGAAAGCAAAAGCTCATTTTCCGCTCATTCATTTGAGCTGAGAATACTTTAACAAGATGTTTTTAGTTAAATATCTTTCTCCTCTCTCTTCTTTTGCTTTTGCGGTATAAAATTGTTTTTCATGAATATTCATTTGCAAACAAAAAAGAGTTTGAAAGGGAAATGATAGTAAATCCATTTAAAATGCATAAAAGATATTGCTAGGCACATCACTCTCATCTGCCTTTTGAATAAATTTTCATTTTCACATGAAAGATAATTTAAATTTTTGCATACACACACACACACTTAATGGCTTAATAGCATTAAATGTTTAAAGCTAAGAAGTTGTAAAGAAGAAAAAAAAATATCTTAAGGCCATGAGCCACTCATTCTTTCTTAATTCAATATTTATGTTCTTATATGAACAAATTTTACACATACTCACATGTAGGGATTTTCATTACTGTTAAATAGCAACAGTAAAACAGCTGTTTTTTAAGAGCAATTCTCTGAATAAGAGAAAATTACAAAAGCGTTTTGTTATTCTTTATTTACTTGTTTTCGAAATTTGAATATCGACTTGACAATTTCATGAAATAATCGACTTAATTAGAAATCATTTTGATGCAGACAGTTATAAAAAAAAGATTTAAAATACAAATAGTCATGAATAAAAAGGCAAAATGGATTAGAAATTATTTTCAAGATTTTATCAACGATGATTTTAAGTTTTTGAAAATCTCCAATCGCTTTATTTACTCTACAATATCAAAATTTTGTACCTAAATCACGCCGTTTTCTCCTAGAAATCAATGTTATACTGCTACAGATTGTATTTTAATAGCTAAAGCATCATTTACAGATGCCTTAAAAACTTTTCTTCGAGTGATTTTAGTGAGATACAAAGTCAAAAATTGCAAAAAAGTTTAAAAAATTTTTATACCTAAGTAACGCTTTTCAAAAATCAATTTTCTGCTAAATTAAAGGTTTTAGAGTTCTTAAACTAGTCTTATACGCTGCATCTATCATTTTTACACGTTTGTAAAGTGATTTATCTCAGTAAAAACTTGTAAAGAGAAAAATTTGTAAAAGAAGAGTTTTTTGTAAACAATTTAATTCAGAGAATTCTCCTTAACGAATTTTTCACATATAGTTCAAAAAGTTTCAAAAGTTTTTCAAAAGTCTTTTTTGAAAAAATAACATTTTAATGCCGTATAAATATCAAATTTTTGTTCTTAATCACTTTCAAATGTATCTTTATTTACTTAAATTTAACGGTTATTTGAGATTCAAATTTCGATCGAAGCGCCATCTCGAAAATCTCAAGAAAGAAAAATTTAATTCGAATTTAGAACAAAAACTATTTAAAAATGCAATTTTGTCTGTAAATTAAAAAGCTGTTTTTTTGAAAAAACTCTACTGACAACTCTGTGCAATCTAATTTCGACATTAGCATGGAAAATAAGAGAAGCGGAAAAATCTTACTCTTTCTCTCTTTTTTTTTTCTTCTTTCTTTATGTGTAAAAATTCACTCTTCAATCATCATCAATAAACAAGAATTAAAATGGATTAGAAGTTAAAGGAGTTCATGGGACTGAATAAAATTTTCTTCTTTTTCATTTACAAAATTGAGTTTTTTGTGTAAGCAAGAGAAAACTCTCTCTCTGATTTAATGTGAATGTAAATGAATAAGCTATATATGATTTTGTTGTTATAAATTAAGTACTTTGAAGCAAGCAAGCAAGCAAGCGAATGATGACTCTCTTACGAACTAGAGTTCAAATTTACTTCGCATCAATTTTAAATGAGAGAAAGAGAAAGATTTTTGCTTGATGTAAATATATAAGCTATTGCTGTTAATGCTGCTTTTGAGAGTCTCATAATAAGCATCATTTTGAATTCTAAGTGGATGTGATATGAAGTCTAAAGCAAATATTTTGATGGATAAAAGCGAATGAGAGACTTTTGAGACATCTAATTATGAAATACTGATGTAAGGCATTTTAAAAGAAATGAATTTAGAAAAGAAAATTTAATAATTATGAATAATTGACTGATAAATTCAAACTAAAGACAAGATTCTTGTTAACTCATTATTCAATTTGAAACACTGTTATTCCTTTTATATCTAATTAAATTATCAATTAGAATTGTTTATATCTGTCAAATTATTTAATTTATGTAAAATATTTCTTATTAGGAGAAAAATAACTCTAACAACGAAAATTAAAAAGAATTCAGTTTTTCTCAACAATTTTAACATTTTTACTTTTATAATATATTAAACACAGTTCTTTAACGTCTTATTAAGCAACTCGAGCAGTCTAAAAGCTGAGAAACTTTGCAACTTTTGGAAATTTTGTTTACAAAATTATTGACGAAAAAATAACGAAAAATAAGCAAAATTTAGTTTTTAACAAAAATTTTAACAATTTCACAGATTCAGAACAATTTTTTAGTGTCTTATTAAGCAACTTTAGTAGTATAAAAACTGAAAAATTTCTTATATTGCAGATTTGTAAAATTTTGTTTACAAAGATTGAGAAAAATTACTGACAAACAACGAAGATTAAAAATTTCAGTTTTTCTCAACAATTTCAGCATTCTGATATTTGTAATCAATTTAACACAGTTCTTTAACGTCTTATTAAACAACTCTAACAGTATGCAAGCTGAGAAACTTGTTTTATTACTGTTTTTGTTAAAATTTGATTGCAAAGACTTTGTTTATTAATTTTGACGAAAAATAAACAAAATTCAGTTTTTCTCAACAATTTTAGCAATCCGACTCTTTTAATACATTCAGAACAATTCTTTAAAATAATATGAAAGAAATTCTAGCAGTATAAAAACTGAAAAACTTGTTTTATTACTGTTTTCTGAAGATATTTTATCAAAAACTTTGTTTACAAAATTTTGACGAAAACTTAACAAAACTTTCGTCAAAATTATTTTCCCTTGATTAATTTTTCTCACAAACAAATATTTAAATTTTAACAATCAGTTACAAAAGAAATTTTCTATTAAAGTAATCTTAGCAAAAGAAAAACTGTAACCATTAATAGTCTTAAACTATTCTATTTTTGGTTTAAATTGAAAAATAAACAACTACATTTTATATTCAGCATTAAATGAGGCAAAATGATGATGATGATGATAAAAACACCCTTATAACACACAACACAAAGCAAGGCATTAACCTGGCAAGACTTCTTTAATTAAACAGAGAATTCTACTCAAAAATTTCCATCCCCCATGATTATGTAAGACTTACTTCATCTCTTATTTTTCGTAAATATAAAAGTTAGAGTAGTAGGAGGTAGAGAACAAGGAAGATAGGGATTATCAATTAATGATTCCTGTGTAGCACTTTATGACTGTAATATTTCATTACTGAATTGTGGAACTAATCCTCAATCCCTATATCTACATCATCTTTCTCCTTCTTAGTAATATCACAACCAGAGAAAAGAGTGTACCTTTTTCCTATTATAAAAATTAGTGAGGCAAATAATGAAACTTTCTTTTGACATAAACAAAAAATTTTCCTACTGCTGCTGCTCAACCAATATAGAAAAAAGAAAGATAGAATACCATTTAACATTAAAATGTCGTAAATAAAATGAAGATAAAAGTTGTCTTCTTTTCTCTTTTTCTCTTATTTTAAGTGATTTCAAGAGCCATTTCATGATGTTGCATAAAAATTAAATTAAATTAAAAGACGAGAGAGAGAGAGAGTGAGTGAAGAGTATCTAAGAATTCAATTAGACTGACCCGTGTCACACAAAATTGAGTTGAAAGTAATGAATAATTTTTTGTATCACTGTCGAATGTTTAGGACATAAAAAAAAAGAGTTTTTTCATCCCTAACAAATGGGACTAAAGAGCGCTCGCTTGAAAGCACTTAATTAATATGCATTTTCATAAACAAATTAGGATTGGGATGAGCGGATCCCTTCAACGACAACAATTGTCCATCAATTACATCCGAGTAACAAATTTGGCAGCAACTTTTGATGCCTTTTGCCTTTTTCCTTTACATTAATAAATTCATTTTTTAACTTTTCATAAAGATTTTTCATTCTTCCACATATACAGCCGTCATCGTGAAGAAATTAAAAAATAAGAAATTTCAACAGCGTGAAAAAACAAGTTGATCAATCTCGACGTCCTGCCGTCGAAGATTATAGCGCATTTTTTGCCATGAAAGGTTAGAATATTTGACGTTATATTTCAAATATTTTCAACTAACACTTTTTGGTGACAAGAATAGTTGAGAGTTGAGAACTTCATGCTCCTTGTGCCTGAAGTGCATGGCCTACTGCATGATATCTAAAAAATTTTCAAAAATTGTTTTCTTTGCGTTTTATGCGATTCTGAATGTTTTAAGCGAGAAATTTTTTTTTGACCAAAGATCAAAACCAACCGGCATGGACCGGCATGCATTCTATAAAATCTCTTTTGATGGCTCACCTACGCATCGAGATCTTTCCAAAAAGCCTTCAATCATCTTTCTACGACTTTCCGTTCTCGAATTATGACAAAAGAGAGGGAAATGATAGAAAATCATGATAGTTGATAGAAAAGATAATTGCGATAGATTTCTTTAGTATCTATCTCACAGTGAAATTATTGCGATAATAGCTATCAATTTTGGAACTTCTACCTCGATAGTTCATATAAATTGTGGTTCTATCGCGATAGAAAAACTATCGAAATTTTCTATCAATTTGAATTTATTTCAATTATCGCGATATTTCCCTCTCATAACTTATGACTGTCACATCTAGCCAGTCATCGCGGACATAATAACGTATTTTCTTGTAAAATTTCATTCAACGTTGTAAAGTAATAAAATTAAACGAGAGAATGGAGATTTATGATGATTCCTTGAGGAAGAATATGAATATGGAAAAATAGGGGCGACGGATGTATGACATCAGATGGTGAGCTTTGCTATAGCTTGAGCTGCTGTTACCGTATACTCTCGTATATATACAAGATGTATTAAAATTAAAATGTAATCAATCAAAAAAAAAATATCCGAGCGAGCGAGAATTTTTTTTTCCATGAAAAGGAAATGAATTCATTTTCAAACTCCTCCCGGTTAGCTCTACAGACATACATGTATCTATGTGCAGTAAACCACGATATGGGAAATTTTATATTTTTACCTTGTTAATTATCGATAGCAAGCAAACTGAAAGTTTATATCGTACACGAGAGGGAATAAAGCGCTCTTCTAACGATGACAATTATTATGATGTAAAATATTGCTATGAATTCAAGTCGAAGACACTCTGATTAATTGCTGATTCTTAAAAATAAAATTAATCATTAGAGTCTGAAACCATTTTATGATTAACTTAGAGTTCAGATTAGATTGCAGATAGTCAAGTGTCTACACAAACACTTGTACAAGTTACATTCAAGTTAGTTTACTGAAAAATTTCTATTATTCATTAAGTTTTTCTATTTATTTCAGTAAAATTTTTAAATTTACTAATCTGCATTTGCTAGTCGATTAGTAATTTATTTTTAATCAACTAATTAAGTTAAATCTTTGTTAGTTACAGCTAAAAATCGAAATGAGTTTGGACAATGATAACGGTCAAATCTGCCATAACTCGGCAATTTCTACAATTCGTAAAAAATTTGAATTCTCCTCAAAAAATTGAAAATTAATCAAATTTTCTGTTGTATTTTATTTGTACCTGGTAAATTCACATTTATTGCTTCTTTTCGTTGATAAAACATACAGTTTTAAGCTGAATATTACGATTTTTCAATGATTTTCTATAAAATTTTGATTTTTACAAAAAGTAAATAAATCATTTGAAAAAATTTTCAAATTTTCAGTTACAAAATTAGACAATTTTAGAAGGAAATAAACTAAAAAAAAAAAGCTAAAATTTCAAACAATTTTATGTTTTATTAGAATTTATCTAGGGAAGATCAAACTTTTCTACTGTTTTCCCTCAAATAAGAAAGTCAATTCTTTTATTTAAATAAAAGAGGCATTTTTGAAATAACTTATATTTTTTATATACAAAAAGTAAACAAAACTGAGCAAAACTTTTCTTGATTTCTGAATACAAGAGTCAAAATTTTTTATTCGAAGGAAGACAGTAGCTCAAGGCTTGAAAATTCTTTTGATATTTTTGATATCGCGATTTCATCCTTTACTACAAGTCCTAAAAATAATCTAAATAGCTTAAAAGAATGCGACAAGCTCAAGGAATAAAAATCAAAAAGGACTGCATGGCTTCGTGTTATTGTTTTTGAATTGTAGCTCATTTAGTAAAAGTCCCTTCCAAAAAATATCAAAAGAGTTCTCAGACCTTGCAATAGCTGTTTTTTATGAAATTAAGATTTATTAGAGTGTCTTCACCTTACATGAATCACACACACAAAAAAGAAGAACGAAGGAGTATGAAAATGTGCCTTTAAATAAAAAAAGTAACATAAAACGACATATCATCATGACATTAAAATGAATGTTTATCAATTTTATGAACACAAGGAGAGAGCATAAAAAGTAGTCTCTAATCAATAATAACTGTTCCCTTGTGTCTAATAATGGCAAGCATTAAGGTATGTTATAAGTATCAACACATATTGTGACTCTGACTTTGTCTACCTATGTAAAGTTAATTGTCCTTCGGGGGTGAAAATGCGCTAAAAAATATTATAACGAATTTGTCTAAACACACAATGTTCACTCGATAAAAAATTATTTGAGTTTATCATTCATTTCTTGTGTGTTTGTGGATGTTCAAAAGGAAGAGAAGAAAGAGGGTGAATAAGTTACATTACAATGTTATAAATATCTCAATAGCTTGCAGCAAAAAATTTCTCTTCCATGTCCTATGTATGCATGCACACAATATGCCAATACCAATTTCCCAGATGAAGTTCTTCTTTTAACACACATTTTTTCATCGTCGTCGTTTGGTGAAATGTTACAAACAGCGTGAGGAATTTTCATTTTTTTTTCATACATAAATTTATAGAATAAAGAAGAAACGCTGCATTTCCACCTGGGAGCCTTTTTTTTACATCACAGAGGGTGAATTGAAGTTGTAGGATGAGATGAAAATCGTGAATGTGTACCAGCAGCAACGAATACAAAAATAGTCAGAGCTTCACCGCTAAAAAAAAATGAAAAACTTTATTTTATTCATTCAACAAAAAAATTTGTGTGTGTATTTTACAATACATCCAACGCGAATGAAAGAGAAAAAACTTGGTAGTTTCAGTCAAAAATTTTTGACAGTTAAAAAAATTTCAAATGTATTTTCGAAAATGTTTTGTTTTCGAAATTTGCGAAAAACTTTTTGATTTTCGAACAAGTTTTCGAAAATAATTTCTGAAATAAAAACAAAATAATTCAAGTTTTAGGCTAAAATGATGTGAAATAAAACCTGTATTAGACTTATGATAACTTCTTTGATAAAGAGAAACATTAATAATTACCTAAATGTTGTTATTTAAGTTTTTTACTATCAAACTTTTTTGAAGTTTGAATAATTTTGAATAATCATAGTAGTCGATTAACGATTGATTGAAACTACCAGAGAGAGTGAAAATATATTGAATTCAATGCAGAGCAGAGCAGTGATGTGTCGAACGAAATATATACATGATATAAGAGAGATTGTGATAGATACATGCTGGTTATATGCTGTTGTTGTTATTATTTTTTTTCTATATTACAGCCAGTACCAGAGAGATGAAAGAAAATTTTGCTTTTGTGTGTGTGAAGAGTAGGAAAATTATTGGCAGAAAACTTTACTGAATGTCGAAATTTTCCAATGAATGAATTTCAAAAATGATGAACACTAAAAGACAGGATATCAATTCATGCTACTAAGTGTCTGCAATAGTTGAACAAAACAGGGATTTGAAAAAAAAGTTGACAACACCACAATTGAGTGGTAATTTCCGACATCCCTGTCATCCTGAATTGATCGAGCATGTTGAAAAATTAGATCCCATTACCAAACGCTTTTTTTTCTCTCTCTCATCTCTGGCTCATCACAATCATCGTTGGTTGTTATTATCTCATGTATTGCAGTTCATATTTCTTCATGTAATAAGTTGTCGAATGTTGTTTGATAATCATAGCATATTCATATTATGTTTACAGCTCTTTTTGTACATCATATAAAAGCAGAGTTAGGAAATTATTGAATTTGTTCTCGCATTGGATTTCATAACTAAAATGACTGAAATAAACTCAAAACCTACTAAAAGCGTATTTTGAAAGTTTTAATTATGAGATTTGTTCTCACAGAAACTCAATTTAAAAACCCAAAAAAAGTTTTTAAAAAATCTTTAAACAGTTGGATGCCTCTGTGAGGTTTATATATTCGATCTGATGAAGAGCGCAATGGCTGATCTGAGTTAGAGTTCAGATTGCGTATTTTCTTCAACTGTTAAAATGTTCTTAGAACGCACTATAAAAGGTAAAATCTTTCACAATAATAATAGTTTAGCTAAGATGTTGTGCAATAGAGATAATCAAGCGATTTTGTCAGTAGAAAATACTCATTTGAAAATTTATAATAGCAAAAATCAGGATAGAAACTGGTGTAAAAGTCGAAACAGTTATTTCCTTGATTTACTTCATCAGATGATTCAGACTAATCAGCTTGAAATATTAACGTTGAAATGTCTGTCCAGGCACTGTTGAGAAGCTGTTATAGTTTATCTAATAATGTCAATGAATAAGAATCTTTTATCAAAGCTTTAAAAACGTTTAAAAATCTAAATTCAACAATATTAAAAATTTTTATTTCACTATTGAATGACAAAATGTTGCTGAACAATTGCGAAACAGTCAGTGTTTTTATCGTAGACATCTACGGTCTACGTAAATTCTACCGTAGAATTTGTCTCCGTAAACGGTTGTCTACGTAGATTTTTATACATTTGTCTACAGTCTACAATTTTCGTCTACGGTCAACACGTAGTTTTTATCTACATTGATGAAAGTTATAGACCGTAGACATCTACAATAACAACACTGGAAACAAGCAAACTGGAATAAAAATGATCAACTTAGGACAAAAACGAGCAAATTCTTTGGCCCCAATTATCAACCCTTTGAGTTCACATTTTGCATTTCTTGTTAAGCAGTCAAAGAGTTTAGAGAGAAATGAATTTCTTTATAATAAATTAATTTTATTATGCAATAAAATAAATCATTTTAAATGTCCAAATCTTGTATAAAAGCTAACAAGTACAATTCAGGCTTTTCCGTACTTTCGCCTGCTTTTATCAAAAATATTTTTGTTACATTGAATGCGCATTTTTCGTCATACACACAAAATTAAAGGGAAAAAATCCTCATTTCAAATTCATAAAACTTTTCTTCTGTCATTTATTTATGCCGCCGACACCAACACAACGATGTCGTCGACAGTGAAAAAGATTGACAATTTTTTTGTGCATTTGACAAACTTTTTTTTGTCATAAGAATTAGTGAAAACTTGCGCCATCGGCGTGTACTTTTTTTCCTTTTTTTTAGATTGAAAAACTTCAATTTGTTGATTAATATTTGCACATTGCAACATGGCAAAGATGATAAAACGACGAGATTGCAGACACTGTTATTAAACATTTCGCGGAAATAACGACGACGACAAGAAGAGAAATGAAAAGAAGAAATGAGAAAAATACACAGAGATGCGAGCAAAGAGCAAAAGTCCAATAATCGCAGCCCAAAGCTGTTTCAAAAATTCAATTGAACTGATTGAATCAATGAAATCAATGAGAGTCAATTATCCCTTTTGAATTTTTCATCATTTGATTTCGAAGTCTATAGAGGGAAAAAGAGAATTGAAAAAGTTTCGCTAATTTGACTTTTTAAACATAACTAACTATGAAGAGAGTGACAATCACTGACTAATTGACATGACAAGTATTTTAAATCATTTTAATCAATGAAAATTTGAAGAATGAATTTAATTTTCAGTTAAAAATTTTAAAAGTTTCACTGAAAACTTTTTTAAGAGCAATTCTGAAAGTCGGTTAAAATGTTTTGTTATAGAGGGCGCTAAAATAGAAATTTACGACATTTTTGTTTTGTAAATTTCTTAAATTCTTTTTATTATACTATGTTTGTGACTGTTATATTAATTAATTGATATCTTTTTCTACATATTCATGTAAGATATGATTAGTATAAATCGCTTTTAACTCGATATTTTATCAAAAACTTTTTTGATTACTTTTGACAAAACAACTGTTGCATTGGTTACTTAAATCGAAAAAAATTCAACAAAAATTGTATTTCTGATTAAATGTCAGCTTCATTTATGGGCAATTCCACGTAAAATGCGACAATTTTTTTTCTATATTTTTATCGAAAAATTGACTTTTCTCATTTAATATTGCATCAAAATTGTCTAAATATTTTAAAAGAAATTTGCGAAAAACTTTTAAAAATCTGAGTTACCTCTTGCATGGATTTGCCCTTATATAAATCTTACACTCCAGAAAAATTACTATCTTTCAATACCAAAATTATAAATATTGAGCTTTTAGTTTTTGAGATATTCTGTTTTTCAAGCTAAAAAAATTTATCAGCGTAGCCAACACCAGAGCCCGAAGTCGACTGAAATATTGTATGCTAAGCCAACTAAATTTAGTTGAGTTGCAAATTAGTCTTTTCAATAATTATCACATAGAAAAAAAACTTTTTAACGGGCATAAAATTTGATCTCATAAAGTGACTTTATGCCAGAAAAAAATTAAAACTTTATTAGAGCTTAAAAAAGTTTCATAAGACATAAAAAGTTTGTATGGAAAAAAATTTATGAGTGTCATAAAGTATACATTTTAAGCCTCATAAACAGCTTTATTAGATCCAACTTTATGCCAGTTAAAAAGTTTTTTTTTCTCTTTATAAATAAGAAACTTTAGCCGAAAATACATCTTTTAAGATTTCTTGCAAAAAGAATGAACTTTCAATTTATGAGAAATTTTGATTTTTAGAAAAATTTACAACAAAACAAAGCTTAAGTTCTGCTCAATATTCTATAAATCTTAGAATAATTTACCCGATTTATTATTGTTTAACAAATCTTTAGCCTTTTGAGAACTTCATCTTTGTGAATAACTTTAAATTTGAAAAGAAATTTTAATTTTTTAGCAACAACAAAATTTCAGAATCGTTCTTAAAAGTTAGTGATGCAAATATAAACAAAAATTTATTCTTTTAGACTAAAGCTTAATTTCATTAGAAGAAAAAAAAAATCAAAACAGAAGTGAAAATTTCAACATCATAACTGTATTCCTTCCTATCTTCCTGTTTCCTTCATATATAAAATTTATCAACATGAGCAACAAACACTATAAGGAGATATAAATAGATCTATTTTGTGATAAACGAAAATGTGAAGGAGAAGGAAAAAAAAATATTCAGCACATTCCGTCTCATCAAATGAAATTAGATAAAATTGAAAAAAAAAAGTCATTGCGATAGCTGAGAGCAAGAGGAAGATGATGCGAAGCAATAGTAGTGGTAAGAAAAAGGAATCTATTAAGTTGATTACGACGACAGCATTTGATAGAAGGAAAATTGTGTATGAATGTATAAAATTTACGTTTTTGCTCCGTGTCGTCATTTATGTGATGTTATTTTGCTACAGATAGTTTCTCTTTCCCTTCACTTTTGCTCACAATTTTTGAAATTGAAGAAAGCAAGTAAACGTACTATTCACCCTGAGGCCCTCTTCAAGCATACAAATTGGCGCTCATTATTTCAGTCTGACTGTCATACACATTTTGAATGAAATTATTCGTGTCACAAAAAGGTTTCTTCTCTCTTTTCTTACGCTTCTGGAAATGATTTTTCCTCCTATTACATAGAATGAACAGATTTTATTAATTCACAAACAAACTTTTCTTTCTTTCTTTTTTTTCATTCAAAATACGCTCATATATTGCTGTTTCGTGTGTATCATAAAATGTTGACTTGCTGCTTGCTTGTAAATTCTCTTAATGTAGTTCGATTTGTTCTTACTTTTCAAACCTTCATCATTTTCATTCTCAGTAGGAAATAAAAATATTTTATTTTTACACTCCCAAGTGTATTTTGTAGAATTTTGGTACTTTCATGCATACTTGACGGATAATGAACTTTTTTTTATGCAAGTTACATGCAAGTTGATTTACTCAAAATTGTCTCTAACTCATTCAAATTTTAATTTATTTGATCAAAATTTGGCAAATTTATATGAAAATCAATGATTCTTAAATTTTCCAAAGTTTTGCCCAAAATTAAATAAAATCTGAATGAGTTAGGGATCTTTTTGAGTAAGTCAACCAGTATGCAAGTATGCTACATACATGTAAGTTTAAGGGTGCGAATATTCGCGTGAATTTGAATGAAAATACTTTTTGTTTATAACCTGGGGAATCAAAAAGATTGTTTTTGGATAAAATTTCTAAATTTTTGCGATTTCCCCTAAAAAATTAATGACAATCCATAAAAATTTTTAAAAATTCAAATATCCGCTATGCATTGAACATTTTTGTTCCAACATTTTCAAAGCCTGAGAACTATTTTGATATTTTTTTAGAAGGGACTTTTACTAAAAGAGCTACAATTCAAAAACAATAGCAGAAAGCCATGCAATCCTTTTAGATTTTTATTTCTTAAGCTTGTCACATTCTTTTAAGCTATTAAGATTGTTTCTCAGGCCTTGAACATTTAGTAACAAATTGAAATAGATATCAATGTTCAAAATAAATTAAAAATGTTGATTCAATCAATATTTATCTACAGTATAGATCAAAACTGATTCCATGTAATTTTCATTTTAAAGAGCGACTATTTAAAAACTGGTGAAATAATTGTCATGATTTTTATACCATTTGATAGCTTAAAGCATAAGCTTTCTATCGATATATAATATGCTACTAGTAGCAATTGCATTAAAGAGAAATCAATGAAAAGAAAAATTATCAAAAACATGGAATCACTTTTGATCTATACTGTAAATGATAAATAATATTTTTGAATAATAAATGATCTCAAATTTGTTTGTATGATTTAGCATGTTTTTAACGGAAATTTATAATTTGAAATAAGGACCAAAAAATGCATTTCAAATTAAGTACCAAAACGGCCTGTTTGGGTTTATAAGAGAAGTGTTTTAAATATTTTATTTCTATTAAATTCAATAAATTTCTCGCTCTTTTGAACGAAAAAAGTTGAGCAATGTGTTTTTAAGTTTAAAGTAAAAAGTCAGGTCGATGCAACTGAAAATCGCATTTTATAAAAAAGGGGAAACTAACTTTCATTTAAATAAAAAAAATCAGTTACAAATAAAAGAAATCTCAAGTTAACTAAACAAGTGCTAAACCCTGATATTTTTGCAATTTCAATAACTCGATTGAGTCTCATTTTGAGCAATTATATGATGCCAATGTTGAATTTATAGTTAGAAGGGAAATTAGTGACAAATGTGTGCGCCCTATTATTATAGCTTGAAGGCAAAAATAGCAAGAAATTGAAGGCAATTATGTTCGCAATCATCATGCAAGAGAGTCAAATTTATATGTGTGTATATGGCAACCGAGTAAATTTTTACGAGAAATAGTGCCATAAAAAAGGATTGATGCTCGTAGAAAGAAATTTGTCATTTTCTCTGGGTTGCTTTTATTCATTTTAGTTCTGTCGGATGTAGTGGTGGAAGGCGCGCTAAAACTATATGTATGATGTGTGACATAAATAATGTCGTTAGCAAAGATTTAATTACCATCCGCAATGTGATTTATGTTTGATATTGCAGCCAAAAAAAAATATGTATGCAATATTTGTAGACGCTTAAATTTTTCAGATCATGACTGATACAAAACAGTGTAAAAACTTTTTATTTTTTCTCTCTCTCTGTTGCGAGTTTTGTTTAAAATTCACAACAAACAAGCGGCTATGTAAACGAATGAGTGCGCTTTTGCAATATGTATACATGTGAAATGCAAACTTAACTCAATTCTGTATCCGCAGGCACTTTAAATTTTAATTACTACATGACTCTCTACTTTCAACATTTCTCCTTTTTACATATTCTAAGAGAAGAACGAGTAGTGGTTTCCTGCGAAAGCACAAAACCACGCAAAAATTAATTTTCATTAAAATTTTCTCCATCTCATTTCTTTTTATTTTAAAATTGTTAGTAGATGGAGGCGCGAAAGAATGTTATTACTAATGTTCCCAGGGGATGCCAATACAAATTTTGCTCAGATTTAAATTTAAAATTCATGAAATTGAACGCGTTTTATTGCAAAATTTTAAGATTTTTATTGAGAAAAACGCGCTAAAATTTGAATTTTTTTGGTAACGAACTTTATTAAGGGAAAAAAAACTTCGCGCAAATTCAAATTAAGGGAAATAACGGTCAGTTGGGCCTCCTTGAAAATGCTCTAGTAAGCTTTTTCGTAAAATTCAATTTGGAAAATGAGTATGTGTGTTCATACCACATCAACATATTGTTAGTACTTGCTCTCGACATATGCCAGAAATTTTCCCTCTTTTCAACTTTATGTGTGCTTAATTATTGAGTAGTAATTTGTAATTTTCCCCCTTAAAAGCTAAAAGTAGTTAGTTGCAGATTTTACCATCTACTCTTTACACATATATACGAGTTTATTACACGTTGTGATTGCATAAATGAAAATTATTCTTTTCACACTTTGCGTCAATAAGAGTAGAAATTAAGATTTTTTGTTGCTACTATTATTATGAACATTATGTCAAGGCAGAAACACTTTAGTCATTGAAAAATTAAAGAAAATTTCATTAATAATTAATTATTTGCTTTTAAAAATAGTTTTATGCTGAATATGATGACTTTTGTTCAAGGCGTTTGTACTCTTGATAGCGAGTAACCATTGAAACTCAAAAGTTTTTGTTAATTTGATAGAATTCTTCTCTTTTGCTTCTGTTGATGATTTTATATGAAATCAACTTTTAAAATTTCTTTATTTACATTTACTTGGTTATATTTAGTTAAATTAGAAACGCTTTAATCGTCTTTTTCAAAATTTAAATAAATATTCAAGGGGCTATACACGGTGGAGAAAGTGGCAAATTGTTTGCCACCGTGTCTATCCCCCTGGAAATATTCTTATATTCAAGTTAAAATAAGAAATTTTATAAAAGTTTAAAAGTTCTTTTCATTGAATTCTGTCAAGCAAGAAACAATAGAATATTAGAATTTTTAAAAAATAATCTAATTCAGAGGAAAAATAATTCCACTGAAATGAACAAAAATGCAGAAAGATGCGAAACAAAAGCAATGCAAAAGAGTTTTAAACTTTTGCAAATATCTCTTTAATTAAGCTCAAATATCTTAAGAAAACCTCTTTATAGCGTTTAATTAATCATTTAACAACCATTTATGGATTAAAAACTTCTAGGGTTCGGCAACATGCGTATAAGAAGAAAAAGTATTCTTTTTCACTTTTTTTCATACTAAAAAAACAGAAAAAGAAGAAGAAACTTGTGCGTACTTCTTCTTCTTATACACATGTTGCCGAACCCTAAATTTTTCAAAGTCATTACAAATTTAATTTAAATTTTTAAAAAAATTTCATCTAATTTCAATCTTTTTTAATTTCCAAGTATTTCATTTCAACTTTATTTATGCCAATATATTGAAACATAAACTGTAATATGAAGCACAATTATAAATAAAATTCAGTGATTACTTGAAATTTTCAAGGGTAATGCACTAGTAGGAAAAAGTAGTTAAAAGTTCCCTTGGAAATTTTTGTTTTTAAAATGCAGTTTTAGGGGTTTTTAGGGAATTTTTTTAAATCAAAAATGACATTTCCCTGGATTTGAGACTTTACGCCTAAAACGCAGTTTAAACTATTTTATTATCTCTTGCTGTTAAATTTTTAAATATTTCAAAATGTTTGACAAATTCAAATACAAGAAAATGTCCTTATTTTCGAAAGAAAACAGTAGTTGTTTATGTTCAATTTGTAGTGTCTTTCCCTCAAATTTTCTCTCTCTGCTCGTTATGAATTTTGATGAATGAAATTGAAAAGTTTTTTGTCTCAAGATTAATGGATGTGTTTTTAAGACTCTCGTTGAAGTTGAATTATGGAGATTAAAATGTTTTTTACTTTAGCTGAGGTTTTAATGCTTTCGTAAAAAGCTCATATTCATTGCATGCACATTAATTTTCTTTCTTTTCTTAGTAGTAAGTTGAGCAGTGAAAAATGTCGCATGCATAAAAAAATGCAAATTTCTTTTTTTGCTTTCATCAAAATCACATTTTAAAGCTACTCGAGAGGAAATTTATTGTTGATAAATTTTTCATCATCTAACTCACACTTTTTAGTTGTTTTGTGTGTCGCATGTCAAAGCCATTGTCATAAGCATATCAAAAGAGTTCAAAGAGAAGAGCAAGAAGAATGGCATAAAAAGTTAAAAGGCAACTCATATCTCTATTACAATTCACTTCTATTCATAAATGTGTACATTTATGTCCTGGCAGTTACAATCGACCGTTAGGGAATTCCGAAAAAAAGTCTACTACGATTTTTCGAAATTAATCAAATTTAAAAAAGTTTGTTAATAAAAAACTTAAATAACATCATTTCGTTAATTATTATTGTTCCTCTTTATAAAAGAA
>JACWBX010002035.1:0-20054 GCA_014622435.1 Polypedilum pembai | reverse complement strand
CAAAGTGAATGTATAAGCTGCATTTTTTTCTCCAAAAATGCGCTAAAAATTAATTGATTCAAATAATTTATATAAACATGAGATTTATAAACTCGTGTTACTAAATTTTCTAATTATTAGCAAATGTGAGATAAATATAAACTGAATGAGTTCATAATTATCAAGTGATAATTATCATAAAAATAAATGATTTTAAAATTTCAATGATTGCGTTAAGAAAAGTTATAATTAGATTAAGATATTTAAATAAATTCATATTTAATGATTTCCAAGAAGTAATTTAATTTATTTTTATATTTTATAGACATCTGGATTAATTTTTAGGGTATCAGAATCGAAAAACTTTAGAAAATTCAAAATTTATGCAGATCTAAGGACTCTAAGACTAATTAAGGTTTTTTAAATTACCATCTACAAATGTTAAGTGATTCTTATCTAATCTAAACACCTTTTACACTCAATTTATAGAAAATCAATTTTGTGTAGGCTCCATCGAATGTCAATAATCAATCTTTATCAGATAATAACATGTGTTGAAAAATGTCAGAAAATAAATAGCATATTACGCAGATTGAATCCAATTTATGTTTACATCAAGAAACTTAACATGTCAAACATAGAAAAATTCAGTCAAATAAAATAACAGCATTGACATTATTCAGAGTTAAATCAGAGAAAAGTTCTCGGCAAATTTTCATTTTTTCCGCATTTTTATGCAAAATTTTATTTAATTTTAGTTAATTTGTTTCAGACAAGCGCATGCAAAAAATTCTCTTTATAATTAATTCACTTCGAAGTTTAATTTTTCATTACAGAAATTGTTTTAATTTCAATCCGAAAACTTTGAAAGGATATTTTGAATTTTTTTTGTCAAACACTGAAAATTAATATCCATACTATTTGCATAAAGCTTTACGAGTGTAATTTACATGATATTTGCATAAAGCATAAAAGAATTTTTCCATTCGTTCACATATTTCAAATTTTTATGTCAAATATGCAATTAACAAGTGCATAGCAGTAGTTGTTGATAAAATAAAATGCATCATAAATTGTTAAGCACACAACATTGTCAATTGTTGCCTTTTTTGTTTCACATAGAGTGGAGTCATAAATTAGTATAGAGATTTTAGTTTCGCATTTCCATTTCGCTTCATTTTAATTGTACGTGATTTCATGTTTCAAGCAGCACATGATAGCAATTTGTTATATTTCCATTTCATTACTAAAGGAATTCTGACGTCACGGCATCATTTTTCTTCTTTCCTTTTCTTCTCTTCATCACTCTGTATCAAAAAAGCAATTCAAATATAAGAGATGGAACCATATGCCCATGAATATCATGTTGCAGCGTACATGTTTCTAACCAATATTTGAGCAAGTGATTCCGATGAGGGAGAAAATTGATCTCTTTTAAACGCACATTAAAAATGAAAAAATTTCTGATATCATTTTATTCTAGAAAAACTTCACTTGCACTGTGCACTTTTCTTTAAATAAGGACAAATGATTTCAATCATTGAACAATCTCAGTTAATGGGAAAAAAATCACATTGTGCTATGAAGAATAAAAACTTTTGTGAAAATTCAAAAATTAATAAAATTTAAATTTTGAGTTATCAAAAATTCGTTAATTTCAAAAATTTCAAAATTTTACTTTTTATCTCAAAGGAAAATATTTTATCTTACTCAAAAATGTGCTTTTGGAATTCATCAATTTTGTTATTTAAATCTATCCTTCTCATCCATTTCTTTCTCTCGCATAATATTAAGTGCAATTTGTTCGCTTTAATAAATTCACAAAGTTTTGTTGGTATTGTGCAAATGAAGCTGTTGAATATGTTGACTGTTGTGCAATACTGCTGTAGTTGTTTTTGTGCTTTTGATTTATTTATTGCTTCCCGTTTCCGAATAAACAAGAAATGAGAGCAATTAAATATTTTTGTCTTGAGGATGTTCTTTGAATATATTGAAATTGCGTGATGACTAGAAGCGATGTAACCGTTGTATGGTGTCGTTCTAAATTGAATTTATAAATACATAAAAAAGAAGAAGAAGAGAAAACTTTAAGTTCTCTTATATGATAAAGTTCATGGTATTATGATATGTCATCAGAAATAATAAATTTCTCTTATGATGCTTTTAATAGAGCTTTAATCTTCTTATTAATATTTAATAAATCATTCGTGATTTTAAAGTTTCATTTATTAAGAGCTTTATTTACCTAAAGAATCATACAGAAATAGCAATTGACCTTTATAAACACTTAACATTTTAATTCAATTCAAAGATTTTTTTAATTGTTTAGTTAAAGCTAGAAAAGTATGCTTTCTTTCCTCTCTTCTTCCTCATACTCATAATCTTTATTTATTTAAAATTCTATAAATACTGCAACTTATTTTTTCATCTGCTCTTCCTCTCTCTTTAATTTCTGAATCAATTTTGAAATTGAATAAAAAAGAAGTTTGTGCAATTTTATTAATAAAAACTTTTCCAATAATGTAAAGAAAATTATTTTTTTTCTTTTTTGCGACTTCAAATTGAATCCAATTACAAATTCAAGTATTCACTCGCAATAAAGAAATTGTAAAAGAGCAGCAAAATGATTTAGTTTCTATAGCAGTAAAAACTACTTTAATTGCTTTACTTGTTTGCTTCCTTTTTATAAACAAAATCATTGAAATCAATTGAAATGCATTAACTTTTGAGTTTTATTTTATATTGAAAATTTGGCAATTGTATTTATCAAAAATACATTGATTGAGTTTTTTGTGTAACCATGTAAATGTAATGCGATTGAAAAAATTAGGAAAAACTGGGTGAACTCATTTTCTTTGTAAAGCCTACCTATTATTTTTCAATTTTATCAATGAATCAATTGAATTTTAAATGTCAAAGACCTTTTCACAGTACTTTTGTTAAAAAATTATTATTTCTTTTGTGCTAACAAATCGAGAGTTTTTTAGATTGTGATTTCAAAATTTATTTGTGGTTTGCACACACCCAAAACTTTATAATATTTTTTTTTGAAGTAGTCTAATTTGTCAATTATGAATTTATAGTAAAAAGGATTGAAAGCTTTTATAAATTTTCAAATTTTTAGGATAAAATAACAGTCGAATTTTATCTATTGAACCCCTTAAGAAGAATTTAAGAATTCAATAATAAACTTGAGCTGAAGTTTTATTCCATCGATTACCTCATAAAAGTAAAAGTGTGACATTTACATCTGTTGTCATAACACTCGAATAAAAATATCTGAGGAAAAGAATAAGATGATGATTTTCTTTGAAAAACAACAAACGTTTTGAAATATTCAATGGAAGGCTATTTTTTAAAATTTTATATAGACCATTACAAGAAAAATATTTTATAATTGCCGTAAAGTTTGCTCCTTTAAAGTTGAATAGATTTCATTTTGATTTCGCTATACAAATTAAAAAGTTCTTAAGCTTTGCTATTTACATTTTAATTTAAATTTTATTTTTTAACATTAATTTCCATCTAGAAAAATCAGTCGAAAGCAAATTTATGAATGATTTCTCTTGCAGTTTCCATCTCTTAATTTATGAATTAATTTTTTTTTTCATATTTTAAAATTTTAATTTTTTATTTGAAGTTTTCATTTCTATGAAAATCTTCATGTTGTTGAACTTTTCTTTTTATCATAAATTTATTTAAGAAAAGAAATCACATGAGTGACGAAATTTTAAAAAAACTCTTTTTTGCTGCTTTATTTTGTTTACATTTACACACTCTTAGGTATGAATAAGAATTGATCTAAAAATAATGCAGAAAGAAAAAGATTAATGAAAAAAATGTAGGAAGAGCTTTTTAAAAATATTGCTGACAAATTTTTTTAAGAATGAATGCTGTGGGATAGAATGTTTAATTATTCAAAAACTTTTTTGGAATCTTCATACTTATAACGAATGTAGCTTATAATTAATAAAATAAATCATATCAAAAGAAGCTGTTAAAATATTCTTTTCCTTTCTTGACATTTACAGATCGATTTGAATTTCAAAAGATAGCATTTGATATGAAGTTAAATATCATTACATTTAAAAGAGAGAATTGAAGTGTGAAAATGCGAAATTGTATGATTGCCTGCGGAGGCAAATTCAAATGCTTATGGTAGATAAATTTTTACGATTTTAAACTCATGCTTTTTGAAATGGAATTCACATGACGGAAGCTAAGCTTTTCATTAAAACATTGCCTTGAAACATTAAATTGGAATGTTTTGCTTGCTTGAACATATACAAATAGAAATATGAAAAAAATTCCACACTGAACGCAATCAATAAAAACACAAACAGCACAGAAATTTTAAATTTTAATTCAAAAAGCATTAAAAAAATTAAGTCCAAAAGTCAAATTGTAAAATATAATGTGATAAAGAACCAACACAAATTTAGTGTGCAATATCAAATAAAAAATCAAAATTTTAAATGTGTCGAATAATTTAAAAGAGAGAAAAAATCTCACGGAAAAAATTTGTTTTTCTCAATCGATTACAAAATTCGTTTTTGAATAAATTATCAGCACGAGTCATGTATCTCACACAAAACGCACAAATTTTGGCTGAACATATGCCAACTTGGAATCATGAAAAACATCATCATCATCATGAGAATGATTTGGACAAAAATTTACATAAAAAATTTCCAGTAAATTCCGAAATTTCAGATCAGGTAAGTCACAAATGATGAGATTAATGTGTGATACTTTTACATCTTCTTATTTTTTCTTGTCAAAAATAAAATTTATAACATTCTTTCCCTCGCACACACTTGTAGATTCAGCATTTGTGTGCACAATTTTTTAAAGATAAGTTGAGGCGCGAAGGTTTACTCACGCGAAATGTCTCGATTTTAATTGAAATTCATCCCGCAAAACAATTTCATATTCGAAACATATTGATGATTTTTAATAGAATGGCTCTTGAATTAGAGCGTATGCATCCTAGAACGTTCTCGAATCTATCAATTATAAGCGAAGAAGCACCAGATTTAATTGAGAATATTGGAAGAACACTTTTTAGGCAAGAAGAAATTACTTGGGGAAAAATTATCAGTTTTCTTACAATTGCTTCAGCTTTTGTTGTTGATGTCGTTCAACATGGTCATCATGAAATTATCCAACCAATTATTGATGAGACTTGTATAGTTTTAAACGAAGAAGCTGGAGCATGGATTGAAGAACAAGGTGGACTTTTCTCAATTGTTTTCTTTTCAGGAATATCAGATTAGATCTTTAACTTTTTTCTTCTTTATTTTTTAAAATTTTTAGGAGGGCTTAATTCACTTCAAAATCATATCAAACCTATCCGATCTGATCATATGACTTTTCTTGGAATGCTTGAAGTACTTGTTGGTTTTCTTTTTGTCACACACTTCTCATGGAAAATATTGAAATACCTTGGCGCTCAAATTGGTGATTATTTGTGATTTTTTTTCTTACTTTACTTCTCTTTTTTCCAATGATATTTGTTAAATCAATTTTGAAACATTCTTATGTAAATAAAAGTTTTTGTTTGTTATCTATTCTGATATATATTTTTTAAATTTCAGTTTTTAACGTATTCTGAAAATTTAAATTTTTTTAGAAATTTCTGTTAAATTTTAAATTTCGTTAAATTCAAATAAATTTCTTTGCAGGAAAAAGAGAAAAGTTTTTTTATAGGGTAGTAGGATCAAAAAAATGAAATTGAATTTTATTATTGATCACAATTAAAACGAATTTAACAACTATTGAGCAAAAAGATTACAAATACTAGTTGATGTTATTATTTGATTAAATAGGATCACAGAAACAATATTTTTCAACAAATGAATCTTTTATGCAACCTTTGGTATAACTGCTAATTCGACTGATTGTTCCAGTTAACTTTGTTTCATCATTAATTTCATCCAATCGTACTGTCGCCTCGAATCTAGAAAATATGAATAAAAATATTGAGAAGAGTAAGAAAAAACCTGTTGCGTTAGAAAAAAAGTTTAATGTCACATACTCTGCACGTGGCCCTGGTTTAGTTGTGATTTTCAATGTGATGTCATAAATCTTTTTGTGTGAGCCCTTAGGTAGCTTTAAAGTTTTTGTTGTTCCCTTTTTTTCGTCCTTTTTGAAAACGTTATCATTAAGTACGTGCATGTGTGCTGTTACTATCGAATTCAAGTAAAGAAAGTGACATGCTCTGTGCGGTTTTAGTAGATCATTAATTGTTTTTACAACGAAACGTGCTGCCCTGTAGATGAGAAGGACAAAAATAAATTTTCAATCTAATAAGAAATCTGTTTACGTACTTTTGAACTCGATGATCTGAGTTTGACAATTCCAATTTTTCATAACATGTACACCAATGACTATAAAAAATGAAATTTAATATTTATGAAAATTTAAAAGTTTCTGCTATTCACCTTTCTATTCCTGCAGCATCACATGTTCTTTGTTCAGGTATTTCTAAAAATAAACTAAATATTTGGGAAAAAAATTTAAAGATAAAAACCAGCATCAGAAGTAAAAAATGTGACACACCTTATACCACGTGGTATTGTGGTTTCACTTCGCTCCATTAAATAACTTTGCCTCTTACGAATATTTTCATTTGTTATTGAATTTTCGTCAATCATTGTTAAATCTTTTAGAACTTCATAGATATCATAATGTGTTGTAAGTCTTCTTGAGTTTCGTTTGAAATTTCTTACAGCTAACGGATATTGTGACTTGAATGATTTTGGAAAAAGTGCGAATAAAAATGCTGCAAAATAAAACAAATCAATATTAATTTAATTGTTTATAAATTTTGTTTATCAAAGAAATTTACTTAAAAAAATAAATTTTCTTAGAAATATTTGATTTTCAATCTAAATTCTTTGTATCATTATTAATTATAAATTCTATATAAAATTAGAATAATTATCAATAAATAAAAAGAAATTTCTTAACAAAATGATTTTTCTCAACAAAATGACTTAAGTTTTAAAAGTCGAGTATTCTTATAATAAAACATGAACTTTATCAATTTTAATACTCACGCAATCTTTCTTCGACCATTCCTTGAAATGTTGTTTGTCTGAATGAGCCAAAGCGAATGCCATGATCACTTATCATTAATAAAATTGTCTTATCTAAATATTGCTGATCTTTCATATACATAAGTAATTTGCTTATATCCTCATCAATAAGCAATGGATAATTTATAAAATCATGTGTAAATGATGATGTCCAAAAGAATGAGAAAAAGAGTTTATTTGACATGCTGTTGATGAATTTTTTGACATATCCATTGAGAAACACATCAAAAGGTGTGCGATTTCCTAAACATAATTTGTAATTGCCGATTTTATTATGTCCAATTTCTTTCTCCATTTGATGAAGAATTGTACGGTAATAATAATCCACAGGTTGTTTATCGAAGCCATTTTTAAAGTAATTAAAAAGCGATAAAGCAGCTGAATCCTCTGAGAATAAAGTATTATAGCCTTTTTTCTTAAAATCGTTCCATATAAAATGGCAATTATCGAAGTATATTGAAGAGTTAGATGAGAGACAAGCAGAGTTTAATTCTTCTGCCGATAAACCGGAGAGAAAAGGAACAAGGTTTGGATAAGTGTTATCATCTATTTTATTGTATCCATGCATTTCTATAGCATTTAAATCTTCAAGCAGAGTTTTTGCTGTCTGATTGAACATTCGATGAAAATTTAATTTGGAAACAGAATCAATTCCCAAAATCATGACATTGTATTTCTCATTCTTCTTTGGCTCTTCATTATGAACACTGTTGTCAAAATTTTCTTCATCATTTTCATCATATTTCGACGGAAAGAAACTGTGATAATCGGCATAAATTTGTGTTTGATTGTTATTTTCGCAAAATACTTGAATATATTCGGAATCAATTAGAGTGCGATGATTAAAGTGTAATGATGTGAGTGTTTCATTCTTAACGACTAAATAATCCGTAAGTCTAGTAAATGGTGCATAATAACAAAGTAACTGATCTGATGAAATATGATAAAATGTTTTTAATTCACTCTCTGTTAAATTTATCCACAAATATTTATCATCTGATGCTGTGATTGGTGGCGGTCCACAGTTTATCTTATTTGGTTTTTCCGAAGGGAAAAATGATTTGATTTGTTCTGACATTACATCCATTTTCACAATACGACAACCACTGTAAAATTTTAATAATAAGTAAATATGTATGGGAAAACTTTTTTAAAATGTTTCTGTCATAATACAAAAAGAAAAAATTTTTCTCACCTTGTCTTAATAAAATAATTTTCATCAACAACCTCATCCTCTTCCTCTGTGTAATCTTCATCTTTACCAAGGAGTAAGCCGGGTCGTTGAAAAACTTTTGTATAGTGTGATATATTATTAATATGACTCGACGTATAATCAATTAGATATAGCGAAGATAAAACAATTATGCCAACAATTAATATTCGATAAATGACGACTTTCTTAATAATTAATGCTGTTGGCCACTTCCATTTCGCTCGTATGCTTCTCAACGCAATCATTTCTCTTCTTTTTGTTTTTCAACTTGTACTCTTGAGAAAACTTTTCATTAAAACCTTAATATACTCGCCAATTCGTGTGTGATGAAATTTTCTTGTTCTCCTCCCTTATGCATTTAAATAAGCGTAAAATTGCATTTTAAATATATACATTGTCAGATATAGTGGCACTGAATGACTGACAAAGTAGCTGGTCAAATCGTATGTAGAAGCTAGAAAAGCGATTTTATCGGCAGGAAGTAAAAACCACAAAACATGTACATGATTTTATATTACTTTAATTATATTGTAAAATGTAGAAAATTCTTGCTTTTTTCAGTGTCAAAGGTGTGCGAGAATGAAAATATCAAAAACAGATGTACACGTTTAATTTGTTATTTTTGAGTGTGCAGCACAATTATAAGTCATAAATAATTGAATTTAACTATTCTAAAAGTTTTGCTACACTAAAATTTAAAATTTTTAATCTTATCAAAATAATTTTTTTCTTTCTCTTCACTACGTTTAAAATAATCTCCTGTCGAATGGGGGAAAAAATTTTTCATCTTGATTTTGCGCGGTACACATCTCTCTTCGATGCTTTGTATCCTTGACAACATCTCTCAACATCCCTTTCATAAACATATACGCTTTCACACACAGTGTTTATTTATTAATGCCACATGCTTTTTTATTTGTATCTTTTCTTTTATTTTTTTATCTCTTACAGGCATATATGCTTCATCATCATTATTCATCATAATTACATACATATTTAATACAAAAGAGTAATAAAACACAAAAACATTATTGAGTGAATTTTTCGTATCTTTGAGGCACAGCGGTCGCAGTGGTTTCATCATCTAAGTCAGGCAGATCTGTGCGTAACCTTTTTAATCGCATTTCAAGATCCAACAAATTGATGTCTTCAACTGTCGGTTTTTTGCTCTTCTCATCTTTAGACTCAGGCTTTTTATTTTCATTTATCAAATCATTCAATTCTTTCTCAAGCTCTGAATCATCAATGTCATTTATTCCTCGCATCGGTGAACTCAAAATATTTTCATATTCATCTTGATCCTCAATTACTTCACGCATATCTTCAATAATGTCTTGGACGTTGTCTATATTAATGCCTGACTTAACAAATGTGTTTTTGATTGAATCAGATCCCATCTTATAGGCGCTCAAAATTTCCTTATCACTCTTTGAATTGTGAATTCGTTGAAGCATTGCTTGTACATTATCGAGAATGCTCATTGTTTTATTAATATCTGACTCAAGTAAATGTTTTTTACGAAGATAAGTCTTGGCCATTTGTTTCTTACCATCTTTAAGACAACTCTTGACTTCATTCAAAATGCTATTCAAATACGACTCCTTCTTTTCAATTGTTTCAATCAAAAATCTCTCGGTATGCTCTAAATTGTAAATTGATCGTTCGAGTTCCTTTATTGGTTCTACACTTTTATGTGGCTCTGAAAATTTGATAAGTAATTTATGATGATTATTTTCTCCTACTGTTTGATGTTCTTCTATATAAGCAGTTTTTGTATAAACACTCATATATTGCAAAGCTAGAAATATTCCTTCGCGTGACAATCCAGCAATTTCATCAGCATGTTTCATTAAATCATCCATCGAAATAATATTATTATAACTATGCTGATTTTTCACATGTTCTTGCAGAATTTTAGCTTGATTTTGGACTGCACTTTTCACTACGAAAATTGTATCATCTGATTGATTTACTGAACCAATTACTTTTTCTTTGATTTTTGAAAATCCCCAGCCAACAGGTTTATATACAAATGTGTTTATCGTCCATGAGGTCCAACTTTCGTCCGGTTTTTGCATAAATGAAGTTTTATCTTGTAGATTTCCTTCGCTTTGCATTCGATTAAGTACATCTTGAAGGCAATATGGACTAGTACCTTTTCGTCTAAAAACATCTTTCAGCTCATTTATTGATATCGAACAACTTCCCTTGTAATCACAATATGATTCAATCATATCTTTCCAAAATTGCATTTTCTGTTCATAGTACTCTGGATTAACTTCTTTAGGTCGGAAAGGATACATAATTGAAGACATAAATTTGTCATCTTCCCAACGATCTAATATTTTGAAATAAAAATTTAAAATTTAATAAAAATAATGTATTACGCCTTTCAAAATAGAAACATTCAAATAATTTAATATTACCTGGATAAAAGTCTTTGTCTAGTACGTAAAGCTTATTTGTATCTAATGATCTTCTGTTGTTTTTAGATTTATTCATGATGAATAATAAATATTTGTTAACACTTTTATTTGTAAACAAATTCTTCTTCTTATTCTTTCGTTAAAAGTTTTCCGTTATTTAACGAAACGTCAGATAAAAATATTTTTGCAAATTAAAAGAAAATATTTAAAATGTATTAAAAATACGAGAAAAGAATTCTGTCAATGAAACTAACAAGCTAAAAAAATGTAACAAATTAGCAAAAATTCTAACAAATTACCAAAAAACGTTTGATAGTTTTATACAAAATTTCTGAATTTTAATGTTTAATCTGTTTCGACTTCAGAATCTTTTCTGCTTGATTAATTGAAGAAATTTCTTTATTAAATTTAAAGAACTTTTTTGATTTCAGATAAAATTAAAAGAAAATTATAAATTAAATTTTTTGAAATTAAATACAAGTTGTAACGTATGTAAAATTCAAAAATTAATATAAACAGAGATGAGATGTGAAAAATTGAGAGAAATGAGAGTAACGGGAGAACAATTGAGAGCGAGACAACAATTACTAGAAATTATTTTAGAATAATCAAAAAGTATTTTAGTGCATTGTTATTTTAATTTATTTACATTATGCAATCGAATTTCTTTTAAACTTCCTGCATACTTGTTAAACAGCCCTCTAATCTACCTGAATAACGTAAATGTGATTTGATACCAATCGTAAAATAAGTGAAAAACACAAAAAAATATTTAACAATAATGGCACAAAGCAATTCCAATTCCGAAGATGATTTACATTTAAATTCCAATAATTCACATGACTACAATAAATTATTACTTGATGACAGCAAAAAGAATCTCGACAGCAGTCTCTTCGATGATTCAAATCTTGCCATGGTGAGTAATCATAAAAAAATATGCTTACGTTCTCTCACATGTAAAATCTACTAATTGAGCGCCATACACTCTACTCAATTAGTAGCTTTTTCACTTAGTATACAGTCGGAAAGGAGAAAAAACGTTTTTTTCTCTATCGATTTTTTTGTGATATTTTTTAGAACATACGAAGATGGTCTCTGAATATATCGAACGGTCGTCAAAATAGGAAGCTATATCAATTTATGCCTTCGAAATTACATAAGAGTAAGTACAAAATATCTCTAAAAATTAAAAGAAATTATCGTACCTGTCTATCATGTAAGAGAAAAAAATTTGCACAAAAAAATTTAAAATGTTTTCTTCTCTCTTACATTTGCTATTTTTAGCCGTCGAAGATGGTGATGGAAACTTACTCAGTGAGATTGATCAAATTGAGCAAATTACGCAGGAGATTGAGTCATATGATCATCTCATGGAGCCAAATTACAAGTCGGAGCAGGCACGAATTGAGACGATAAAATCTATGCCACAAAACCTCGCAGCTAAACGAATTATTCGTGCACGCCTTCTTAGGAGCATAAATCGAAGGTCACATTTGTCAACTAATTCATCGCGCTTCAGAAATTTTCAATTCTTTCCGACATTGTTTATGAAGAAGGCAAAAACATGGTACAGGCAAGCATTCAAGAGCTTCGACTTCTGGTATGGATCAATGAAAGAAATCGAGGGTCGCTTTGGAAGCAAGCTAGGCGTATATTTCAAAATTCTACGATATCTGGTGCTGCTAAATATTTTCCTCTCAATTTTCGTCTTTAGGTGAACATTTTTGCATGCATGCAATTGTTATATAATTGATTTTTACTTGTGACCTATTTTAATTTTTTCTTTCCCCTTTTTTAGCTTTATAATATTTCCACAAATTTTATACGATAGCTTTCAAGCGAACAATCATATTCATCTCGATGATAGTGGTAATAATGCAAGTCTTCCTAGTTTCCATTTCGTCGATATTTTAACTGCCGAGGTGAGTTGTCACAATTCATAAACTCTATTTTTCTCTCTTTCAACTCATAATTTCGCGCGCTATATTTCTCTCAAAATCACATTGGCAGCATTAAAGCAGCGAAAGAAGAAGAAAGAGAAAAATTTTCATTCACTTTTCTTCATTTATTTTTGTTTACTTTTTTCGCTTGCTCATTAAAATAATTGCTAGAAATGTGACTCAGGTAATAGGCTTAGTTTATAATTATCATACTTATGTCTTGCAATAGATGTAAAATAGACATTTTTGTATTTTATGTAGATTACCTAATCCATTACATTTTCATACCCGCATACACAATTGATAATGTCAATGTTCAAATATTTAGGCTGAGACACTATGATTATTTCAGAAGTAACTTTAGTATTCTCGTTTTTATGCGATAAAATGTTAAAAGAGTTTCAAATAATTTAGAATATTGATAATTTAGTAAAAAGATTTATAAAGAAAAATGCCAGACATACAAGTATTCAAAGTGTCTTTGCTTTATCCGAAATCACATCGTAGATCATGCACATACAAACAAATCAATTCTTTATGATTGCCCTCAATTAAGACAATTTCTCATTGTATCATTTCTTTTAGGGCTATATGCGTTCATCGATTCTGTTTTACGGTGGATATACAAACGAAACAATCAATATTGGCAATATTAGCGATTATTCTCTTCCATATGCTTACTTTCTAACAATGACTATTCTTTACACTGTGATTTTCATCGTAATTTCGATTAGTCTACTGCGCTGCTACCGTGCATCTTTTATTGAAGCGCTCGACAATATGCCAAATCTCTATTGTCATAAAATTTTCTGTGCCTGGGACTTTGGATTGCAAGATAATTCAGCAGCTCAATTAAAACATCGCAATATTTATCGCGAACTTAAAGATCTTTTGCTCACAGAGCACAAGAAGATTGAGGACGAACAATTGAGTCAATTAACTAAAATTAGAAATTTCATCATTCAGCTGACTGTTCATATAATTGTTTTTGGCATAATTCTGTTCATTGGTGGAGTACTTTGGGGGCTATTTGAAGTTTATGAAATAAATTCAATCGAAAGAAGTGAATGGAAATATCTCTATATTCCGGTTGTGATAAATTCTGCAATTTTATTTTGTTCCATTGTCTTCACATGGATTTCTAAAGCGGAAGAATACAAATTTCCTCGCATGACAATTCACATACGCCTCTTGAGAAATTTTCTCCTCGAAATATCGATAGTTAGTGCTTTACTAGTCTTCTGGATTAAAAGAAATAACTCACTTGTTTGTTGGGAAAATGTTATTGGCAGCGAAGTTTACAGAATTATGGTTGTTGACTTTTTTATTCATACAATTGGAACATGTTGTTATTACTTTGTTCGATATTTTATTCATAAGTAAGTACTTCTTTTACAAAATTTTAAAATTTAATCATAAAATTTTTAATTTCAGATCTGATCCCGATAGATTTGATCTTCCAGAATTTGACATAACGCACTCAAGTTTGGGACTTGTTTTTAATCAATTTTTAATCTATGTTGGACTTCCATTTTCACCATTTCTCTCGATGATTGCTGTAGTTAAGTTTATTTTAATGTTTTACATCATGAAATTAACGCTAATCAAATGCTGCAAAGCTCCTATGAAATTATGGAAAAGCAAACAAATTCAAACATTTTTCCTGATCGGTATTTTTACGACACTTGTTATAGTGTTTGTTGTTCATGGATTGGTCATAACAAAGTGAGTATAAATTTACCCTTGAGCTTGTCTCTCTCCTCACTCTCAGTCAAATATTGATGAAGCCCTTCTACGCGTCGCGCATATCCAACATTCACAACTTACATTAGTATGCTTATACACAATATTTTTATGTTATTCACTTCCTTCCCTATAATTTTTCCTCTCTTAGCATTTGTTAGTTGATGGACGTCATAGTGTCATAGAATTAAGGAAAAGGAGAGAAAGAGAATAAAAAGGCACTCCCTTGTCGCTCTTTTCTTTTTAATTGCTTTTTGATTTAATGCGTACGCTTGTATTCGTTGTTTGATTTTCTTTTTAGAATTCAAACGAGCAAAACGTGCGGACCTTTTAAGAGCTACGAAAATATGAGTCAAATCTTCATGGAAGGTATTCTAAAAATCAAAGAAGGTCAGATATTTTGGAAAATTTTCACATCCTTCACTAAGCCAGCCTTCGTTGGTGGAATTTTACTGACAATGTGTGTTTCGGTGTACTATTTGCGCGCCAAGGCTCAAGCTCAAGTAGCAAAAGTGAAATTGCTGAAGGAAATGCTTTATCTTGAGGCAAAAGACAAAGAGTTCTTGTTGGGCAACATTTCTAGATTGGCACAAGGAAAGCCGTTGTCGTGTAATTTCCACGAAGACGAAGATAGAATGTCGGAGCAAGATAATGTGCAGGCAATGCCAATAGATGGATTTGCAGCTGAAGATTGGAAATATGAAAACAATTTAGCGAGAAATTTGCGATTGGATTTTGAGCATATTCCAACAACAAGTGGATACACAAGTAATAATCTTGGAGGGTTTAAAATCTACTAAAAGAAATGCAGAAGTAAAGAAAAAAAAGTAGTTTGAACAACCCTAGCTTATTTAATTTTGAATTTTGTCATTTTAAATGAACATTCAACAAAATTCTTTCTTCTCTCACACAGGATTCTGTGATGATGAAAGCTTAAGAAACCGTTTGAGTCGTTACTGACGATTGCGGAGGAGAGCAAGGAAGTTTTGGAATTGGCGTGGAGTATTAAAGTAGAAATAAAAGTGACCTTAAAAATTCTAATTGCAATTACCATCCAAAATAGTATGAGTGAAAATAAATAATGTTGTTAAGTATATAATGTTGTGCAAAAATCAAAAAAAAAATTTGAAAGATTTATTCCAAAAGTAAACGAGAGCTATTTTTGTAATTCATAGCTTAATTCATTTTAATCAATAAAAAGACAAAAGAAGAAATACAAACATGTTGCTTTTATTAAATGTTTTTAGCGACATTTGAACAAGATAATAAAATGTATCAACACATCGAGATTTTAATGATAACAATAATTTTTGGTTTAATGCATTAGCTCTAAGCACAAGTTGCTGACTTATTAGTTTAAATACATTATTTTTAAAATTCTAGGCAAAATTTACGAAACAAATTTCAATTTTAAAAATGTAAACAAAATAAAATTTTTTTAGCAAAATTCGAACGTTATTTTATGACGAAAAAATTCTTAATAGAAATTTAAAAATTTATGTTTTATAATGCGCTTGAATCATACATTATATGCTAAGAAATTTTGTTTTTATTCAATCTCACCCTATCATAAGAGTTTTTACATTGCGTGACATTGTTAAGTGTTGAAGTTTGAAAGTCTCATTTTTTTTCCATGCGCGTGCAATTAAGAAAAGTAGCAAAAAAAGTTGTAACTGCTACCTTTTTTCCTAAAAGTGTTTAACTTAATGTTTTTTTCAACTGAATACATAAAAAAAATATTTTATTGACACATAATGTTTTCATTGTCTGATTCAATTTGATTTTGATTGTGTGAGTCACTCTCTTTTTATTTCTCTCTCAAACATGTGTGAATTTTTACGCTCAAAAAATCAATTTGATCCGAAATTTTGTTATTTTTTCACTTTTAAAAATGACATTTTAAATTAACATATTTTGGTTACATTCTATGTTTCATAAGCTTCTTTTGTTATAAATATTTTACATTTTAAATCAGTATAAAGTGTGAAAACTTGATTTAGAAAATTTAGCAAAAGCATCAACAAAAAAGTGAAAAAAATTCAAAATTTAAGATCACTTTGAAATCATATGTTTTCGCCTCTCGTGAGAGAAAATGAGAGCTTTATGCATTTACAGAGTTTGGTGCGCAACACTCTCTGTTAGTAGTTATTAGTCACTCAAAAGTATAAGAACGTACGGCAGGAACTATTGACAAAAAATTTAAATCATTTTCTATTGAAGAAATAAAAATTCATTACAAATTCTAAAGAAAAAGAAATCAAAAAAGTGATATAAAGAGAAATCTTAAGAAGAAAATAAAAACTTTTATTGAATTAGATTCCAGCAGCAAAAAAAAGTAATTTTCAATGACGACTTTTGAAGCAAGAAATTTTGGATTCGATACTGACATGGATATGGACATGATTGAGCATTCAAAGAAACGAGGTGAGTTCTTCTTTTTATAATTAATATTCTTCGTCCTCATTTCTCGAATTTACTTTTTTTTATTACGCACTTCTCATTCGACATGGAGATTTTTTCTCCCATTTAAAAATGAGAGACGGAAGGAAAAATTTATCGATCGCCATTTTTCCACTTCTCAGCAAAAAGATTCTTTCTTGTCTTTACACCCAAAATACGTGTATGATAGATATCACGGTTGTTTGCATGTACGAAAGATATGAATATTACAGTTGGGAGTGTAGTCATGTCATTTGTATGCAAATGAGTAGCAACATATTATGAAATACATTGTCTGTGCTGTCTGAGAGTTGAAAGTTTACTCTTTCTCTAGTTTGTGACGTCATATGAGAATTTTTTAGTTTTGCTACAATTCTTCACATTCATTAAAAATTCTCTTTTTGCTAAATACGCGAATTTAATTGTCAAATGAAAAATTGCTGATAAGTAAATTAAGTGAAATTTTACTCATAAAAAAGTTTTATTTGTTTTAAAATTTGTCACTCAATCAAGTAATACAAATAGTAATTCCTTTTTGACAAAATAATTAAGATAAACTGGAGTGGTGCAATATAAGAAACTTGATTTGACATTATAAATTGTAAATGCTATTTTTAGACTTCACAAAATTCAAGTACTTCTGCTGATTTATGTTTGCTCATTATATTAATTATTAAAATTATTAATTGGCTAATTTTTCTGATATTATTCATCATTTATTATTTTGTATTATGAAGATCAAAAACAAAAAATTGTTTACAAAAACTTTATTATTATTAAAAATATTGATATGAAGATTATTTCTAAATTTTAAAATATTATTAAAGACTAGAGTTTATAAAACAAAGAATTTATCAAAGATTTAGAAGCATGGTGGTGAGTTCAATAGAAAAAAGTAACAGTATTAAACAGATAAATAAAAATCAAATTTTGATGATTTTTTTAAAATTTTCAAAAATTTTAAATTAACGACCTTTTACAACGATTTTTCAAGATTTTTTAAAATTTAAATTAGTTTCAAAATAAAGTTCATAACGGTTTAATAATTCTACGAAAAATTCTGCAGAAATCTCTTCAAAATTCTGCAGAATTCTGTTTGCTGAGTGACCCACACCCATTTTTAGAATTCCAACCATTAACTTTTGTTATTAATTGCTTTATAAAAATTCAAGTTTCTATTGTGCGCTTGACCTTGCTCACTGCACAACAAAAATATCTATGTATTATAAAATAGAAACTCGATAGTGAAATGATAGTTAAGCAGTTGGAATTTTGTTATCATTGAACTTTCTGGAATGCGTGATTATGAGAAAGGGAAAAAATAATAAAAACGTCTTTGACCTTCTACTCGAATGCAGCGTACATAAATAAAAATACTGACTATGTTTTTAATCGTCTTGGACAATATTTTTCTCGTGCTCTCATTTTTTGGAGTCATTTCTTTTTTATTCCGAGAAGAAAATTTAAAGAATTTTTTACACTTTTAAATAGACCTTGAGCTCTGTGTGGATGAAAAAGTCGACATGGAAATTTATTTTATTTAAATCATACTTTTGTAAAAATGATGTGATTAATCAGCAAATTTCTTTAAAATTTGTAATTAGAGGAAAATTTGTTTGAAATTTAAGACATAGTTACTTATCATAAAATTCTTACTAAAACAATTTAATTTGAGTTTATTTTGGTACTTTAGCTTTGAAATCAAAGAGTTGACATTTGAGTTAATCGTAATTTATTTTGACTTAATTGGAATTTAAATTTATGCTTAAAATTCTTTGTTAACGACATCATTTCAAAAATTCAATTCAAAAGTTGTCAAATAAGTTAAATCAAAAGGAACTAGTTCCAAAGGTCAATGTGTTCTCTTCTAATATAATCCAAAAATTTCTGATAGTTTCACATCAACTTCTTCATTTCTTCGAACTCTCTTATTTTGCATTGTGCTCAATAACTTCAAATTTGACACAATGTTATTAATTTTTATTAATAAATGAAAACACGTTGCATGATAACTGGCACTAATTACCTTAAAGACATTCATCTTAAAGTTTGCATTAAAGAATTTTGAAGCCAGCAAACAAATGAACGAAGGTAAAGAAGGCAGAAAGCAAACGACAATAAATAAATGAGACGACAAAGTGAAAAGTGAATTGCGCTCTGAATTAAGTCATTTGCTTAATGTCAGGGTTTGATAAGATAAAAATCAAGCGACGTGAGCTAAAAAATTTTATTATATTAATTAATTAATTTTAACAACAAAAACATGGCAACGACGAATTTTTATGACATTTATCTCAGTTAATTGCATTTTTCTAAGCTCTAGTTACATTTTCTTGTTTTTCCCATATTCATTTGCCAAATTATAAGAGTTTTTTTTTATTCGTAGGCAAAAACAGGTATTTTTAGATTCATTCTGTTATTTTTCGTAGGCAGAGAAAAATCTGTTAACTTCACGTGCACGAGACAAATTTAATCAACTTTATTAAAAACTCACACATTTTTTTATACATCAGCAGCTCCCGCTTTACACTCTAGAGTTTATTGACATGTCATCGCTTAATGTTCAAAAATAAATCAATACAAAAAGCAGCACTCAAGGGAGCCGTGACATTGAAATATTTCCCTCTATGCCGGTCGATGTTTGTGCCAAACTTGTCATATTCATTCGCTTTCTTCTATTAATCATTTTAATAAATACAACAGACCAATTTTTCCGCTTGCTTTCTTATGTTGAAATGTTAAAAAAAATTTTTGCTTTACTAAGCACCTGCATCATATAAATTTCTATAAACATACGTAAAAGTTTCAAAGAGAGGCGGCAAAAATGAAAATAGCAACAAGTTCTCTTCCCACTATAAAAATTGTTATATAATTGAGCAGTTGAGCGCCTCGATGGCCGAGAGGTTAGAGCGTTCGATCTGAAAAAGGGATGTTGGCGATCCGGATTCAATCCCGGATGACGGCACTTTTTCAGACCTTCAAAAGTTTAGATACTTTGACTGCTCAAGCGAGGGTCCGCTATATGACCATGATTTATTGTATGGTTCTAAAACGAGGGTCCGCTATATGACTCTGATTTATTGTATGGTTTAATATGAAAAAAAATTATTGTAAGGTTTTAATTGTAAGGTTCTATGTAAAAATTATTGTAAAGCGAGTGTGGCCCGCTATAAGGCCTCTCAGCCAGTTTGGGGCGAAATAAAAAGTAATA
>JACWBX010002033.1:6707-21200 GCA_014622435.1 Polypedilum pembai | reverse complement strand
GTGCAAATAAATCACTCTCGTAATTAAAGCGTGCATTTATGCTTCGACAAACAAATATCAACACATTAAGTAGATTTACTATTAATTCATAAAAGAGAAATTAGGATTCAAATCTTGTTGGAAAATTTAAAAAAATTTATTCTTAGATACCTGAGGGAACCAATAGACTGTTATTTTTCTATTTTCGCAAAGAATCGAATAAGATTCAAAAGTTTTGTTAGCGCCCTACGCTTCACAGTGGAGCAATAGGAAATCATCATCATCATCAAAAATCAAATTCAGATTCTTAAAATTCAATAAAAAAAACTTTGCTTTCTTTAAACTTGTATAACTGAAAAAGATGTTGGTAATGTTTTATTAAATAATTAATTTGATATGAATTATTTAAACTTAAATTTCAGTTGTGTGAATTTGTGGACAATAAATTTTCGGGATGATTGCGAGGGCTTTTATTGCATAATTCATTTTCAACAATGCGGCTATAAGGAGACATCGTGTGTATACATGTTCGTAGATTTGTAATAAATGATAATTACATTTGCATTTAAATGCAATTTTACTGTGCATAAAGTCAAACCCACCTTCTCTTTAGGGGTAGCAGTAATAACTTACAAAATTTTACTCATTCTCCTCGAAAAATAGTTAACAACATTTTCGATAATTTATCCTCACAACGGGTCCGCAGGAAAAAAGCTCTAAGGGGCATAATGAATGTATGGAAAACACCACAAACTAACATTATGCCCACGCACATAGTATGAGAGAGAGAAAGTCGCAAAATTACAGCCGAAACGAGCCTTTTTAATTGCACCTAGATGTATAATTACTACAAACATTAATTCAATAATAAAACATCTCTTGATAATTTTAAATGGCGCTAAAATGAACCAAAAAATTTCATTTTCTTTCCATCTCGATTATGAGATTAAGCTTACATACAGAATGCTTCATAATTGTTATTCTCATACCACCACCACACTCATCCCAATTTATTAATGATACAATTTTGTGGCTGGCAATATTATAATTATTGTGAAAATTTTTTTCTGGTTCATGTGTGTATTAATTGATAATGAAGCATACGAATGAAAAAAAACTCTTTAAAGTTTTATTCAGTTGAAATTTCGAACTTTAGGTTCATTTTTTTATCAATATAAAGTTATTTCAACTTAATAATTGCTTTAAATCGTAGTAGTCTTTTACAATGTTCTAAGTTTGGCAATCAAGTTAGATGAAATCATCATTAGTTAAAATTTTATTATCTCAAAATGATGAGCATAAACTAATTAAAATTGTTTTTATATTTCAAAGACTTTAGAATTACAAATCTTGTCCAAAAGTCTGAGAACTCTTTGACACTTCTTTTGTTATTCTGTGATATTTTGTCATCTTCTTTGTTAATTTTTGATTTTTTCTGAAAATCAAAAAGTTCTCATGTCTTGATCTTGTCATAAATTTTAAAACGTAAAACATTTTTTGCTTCTTTTTCAACTCTACTGATTTTATAACATTTGTGTACATAAAAAAATATTTTAAATCATTTAAACAAATAAAGCAGATTTCTCTTATCGTGTCACACTTATTTTTAATAAAAGTGTTTTTTATTTGCAAAAATCAATTTCCAATTACAAACACTGAAATTGGTATAAACTTTCATATATGAACATGTGAAAATTGGTAATTTAAATCAAATAAATCAGAAAACAAATGAAAAATTATTGAAAAGTTATTAAAATTCTCTCATTTTCTCTCTTTTGGAATTCATTCTATATCATATAATGAAATAAAAATATGATAAAAAACTGTTATGATTTTCAGATAAATATTTATGAAATAATCGAAAAATAATATTTTAAAGCAATAATTGTTTGTGTGTGTGTGATAATGATAATGATGATGAGGCATTTGTCTATGCAAGCGAGAGTGGGTGTAATTTTCATAATATGCAAATTTCTCTCTCTTTTTTGTTATGAAAATAAAATAGCAATAATCATTGTGCATAATGAATGATTCTTTCATCGAAATGTAATGAAAGTGGTCATGAAAATTATTATTATATTTTTTATTTATGTTTAATTGTTCATAGACCTATGAATAATTGTTAATAATTTATTGATTCAGAACTATAATGATAAAATTTTTTAGTTGTGGTTTTAAGAGTTAACAACTGATGTTCAATTAATTTTTACATAATTTGATTAACAATGACATTTCAATTGTTTTAATTTATGAATAGATCATAATCAATCAAAAATTTACTTCCTTAATGAATTTTGATTCATTTTAAACTAATTTATTATTTCCCATTGGAATGAGCGTCATTACATGTTCACACAAATTATTTCTCTTCTTCTTTTTTTGCTGTTGCTCACACAAAATGAGCTGAAAACACATTTCTGCAACGGTTCATAATTAGGTGGCTTTTATATTCTGCTGACCGGAAACATTATAACATATCACAGTGGAACGAAAATTTTAATGTTGGTATGTATTGACCACTCACACAAAATTAAAGAGACAGAAAAAAATAATAATAAACAAATATTTTTATGCTAACGAGCATAAAGAGTGTTGGACAAGTTGATATGAGTAAAGGGGACAAACACTTAAGTAAATTTATTCTCATAATTATTTAATTAATGACATCATGAAATCAAAATTCAAAATTGAAATTTATAACTTGACCTCTGGAAACATACATAAGAAAGAGTGTTTGATAAAATTCACTTATAACTAGTAGAATAACTATGCTTAATTTCAGTCCGATCGGTTAAGTTCAAAAAATACTCTCCGACGTACTTCAAACAGGCATTTATGTCCCCTTAGATAAATCTTTGAAATATATAAAAATGTTTGGTTGATATTAAATGAATGATGAAAACATTTTGAAAATCATCGTCAACCGCAAAAAATATATGTTTATAAAAAATTTTGGATTAAAAAGAGTCATCATTACCTCATCATAATAAAACATCCATTTGATAAATTTCATCGCAATTCACCTTCCTTCTTGGTGAAAATACAATGAGCACATACAAAAAAAGAAGCGAGAAAAATGACAAACGGAAATTTAAATGTGAACCGTAAATTTTAATGCAAAAAAGTACTTCTACCATTTTCATTCACTTAAATAAACACATACACACACACACAATGAAAGTCATAAAGAGAGAAAGAGATACTTAAAATAGAAGACAAATTTATGAATGACCACGTCGCACCTTTGTGCTCATTTAACATTTCTGCTATTTTGTGGAACAAAATTTTTTTCATTTCATTATGTCTACGTGTGACATTGAAATTGTTAGGAGAGAAAGAAGCCGGGGACTCTATTAAATTTATGCTCATTGCAACATTAGACTTTATGAATCATACCATTTGTCATTTCTCTTGTGCCTTTGGTGTCAACTTTATTTGTACGACATATCCGCAATACTATTTAAATTTTTTGCTTGCCATTGAAATTTCTCTTATGCGCTCACGAGCCAACTTTTAATATTTTAATAAACAAAAATGATTTAATTATCATTGAACTCAAGCGCGTGCTTTTAGTCGTTATTTTTTGAAAATCAATTTGGGTCAAAATCAATATATAAAATTCAATGCTACATCAGTTTTAATCTTTAATTGAGCTTAAATATATTTTAGTGCTTAACACTTAAGTTTAAGTATTTTAGTGCTCAGCACTTGAAATATTAAACATTTGAGTGCTGAGCACTAAATTTATAATTGATTGAATGTTTAGCACTGAATAATTGAATTTTTAACTATACAGCACTTATTGCTTAGGTTTTACAATTTTTAACATATGCTGTTTAGTTACCAACTGTTTTGCAAAACAAAAACTTTCATCAATCGCAACCGTAGAAATGTGAATTGCCAATTTTGTGCACATTTACATTTCTGAAAGCATCACTCTGAACGAACATTGGCGTATATTCCCACACATATAAGTGCACACAAAGATGAGTCAAAAATTGAGTCATACACGATGTACAACTTTATTTTTCACTTTTCCTTCTTTCACTCTTTACTCATAGTTTGGTATATTGAAAACTAAGCTTTTTTAAATCCAATTTCTCTGCTTTACTCCTATCATCCCTTTCGCTACATTCTGTCGTCTCACTTTTTGTCTGTCTATTTGCGTTCCTTTTCCACCTCTCTTTTTCTTACTCTCTATCATCCTGGGGATTCTATTTATTGAATTTATATTCAATTTGTCTGAAAATGAACACTATTCATAGTAATACTATCCACATATATCGAGAGAGAGGAGAGAATCTATTGGGAAAGGTTGATTGTTATTGCTCTTGATGTTTTTTCACTCTCTTGCTTCCCACAGTTATGTGAATGAAATTTTTTTTACTTTTGCTCTTTTCATAGAATGAAAAAATGTCAAATTGACGGTTTGCTATTTGCATTGAGATGACAAAAAAGAGTAGTTTATTATTTCTATCACATCAGTCGTTTTATAAACAAAGAATGTATGAAATAAATTGTACCTTGAAGTTATTTTTAAAATTCATGAAAATTTTTCTATCTTATTCAAAGTTTTAGTAGTTCAGAATGTTTTTAGTTATAGATTAATAAAGAAATTATTTTTGAGTTTTGAAAAAATAAAAACTTAAAATTTTTTTATTCAAAAAGTATTTTGAAAATTAATTTGTTCAAGTGTTATGAATTTCAACGTACAACTTGGTAATTAATCTTGCGCAAAAGATTTATTTTTAAAAATAACTCCTTAATGATTTCTAATGAAAAGCTTTTACTAAGCCGATTAAATAGCAATTTTAAATCCTTTTTCTTCAAGTAATTTTGATAAAATAAATACCCACTCTACTCTATAAGTATATTTCTATTCACGGCAAAAAAACACTCAACTCAATTTCAATAGGAAATATGAGCCCTTTTACGTTCACTTTCAAATCCACTTTAATGAAAAACGAGAAATAAGAGAAAGAGAGATTTTAATAAGTAAATTAATTGATAGAAAATGAGCATTCATTTCAATTAAAAGCATTTCATTTTCACTATACTTCTATTCATTTTGACTGCTTTATTTATGAAATAATAACATCTCGTACTTAAGTACGCTCTTCATAGCATATTGAATAATCGAAATGTTGAGCAAAAAAAAAAAAATTATGTTGTAAAGTAAAAGAGAAGAAATCTTGTGATGTATTTGTAAAATCTTTTCAATATGACTAAATCAAAAGAAGAAGAAAATAAAGAGAATTTATTGAATAAGAGAAATAAAGACTCTTGAAATTAATATCGATGTGAAGATTTTAATCGAAATTTGAGACGTTTGTTGCTTATATTGAAATTTTTTTATATTTATAGAAATTTAAGTATTGTGAAAACTTTTTATGTCAAAATTCTAATTTAAAAAATTTTAATTTAACGGATTTTTAAAATTTAAATTCCTTTTTGTTACGAAAAAATTATGCTTACTTTGTTTGCAAAAAAAGAAGCTCAACTTTTTAGTATTTGTTTTTGTTACATAATAATCTCAATAATTCCTCGTTCAATTATTCATTACCGGTTCTGCGCAATTGAAACTCTAATTGAATACATTGCAAACATTTATTTGGTAAAAGAAGGCAAGAAATGTGTTTTGAATTACGTAAAAATATACACACAAGTCAGTGAACAAACGAGTGACTTTATAATGCATTCATCCATATAATTGACAACAACAAATCTTTGTCGTCATCATCAAATGTGCAATACGTAACTAATTAATTAAATTGAGTTTAAATATGTAATTAAAACCATATTTAACTCAATACCACATACACCATTGTTATTATTACCCTTTCGGGCTTTGTGTTTCGATTATGTTTTAATTATTGAATTAATAAATTAATTGATTTAGATTGTTAAAATTAATTAAATTTATTTGCTCTCTTTCATTGATATTCAGTTATTTATTATATTTTTTAAAACTTTTCATCAATTGAAATTGTTCAAATCATTTGTGTGAAATTTATTATTTTAATTGTGCATGAATTGAAATTTTTTCAGCCTGAGAGTTCTAAATTTAAATACAAATTATTTCAGTTAAACGATTTTAAATATGAAAATTAACATTCTTTTAAATTTATGAAAAATTATTAAATGCATTCAAAGATATTTATCATAGCAATGATTTCGTGCAACTGCTGAATTCTAAGCTGCCTTAGTAATTTAGTAGTAAGACGTTGGCCTAGCAAACCGATAGTTGTATGTTACACTCAGAAGTAACTGCTATCAGATCACAATATAAAAAGTAAGGACCACTGCCGAATATTGCGAGAATGACAGACTCATCTACTGTCTTCTTTAAGTTGTACCGTCGGCATGATGACTAAATTATTGTGTAACGGAATACGATTTAAATTGAAGCAGTCGAATTTAAGATTCAACGCTTTACGTTGAAGTGAAGATAGGAAAGCATTAACAAACCCGCAACAAATAAGAAAAGAATTCATGAATAAATTCCAAGAGGAAAATATCTACGGAGAATCGCAGAAAAATACAGAAATATGCAAAACAAAAAATGATGCAAAAATTTGTAAACAAATTATTATTTTTATAATAAAACAGTAAAATTGTTATTAAAAACTTCTACATATCATTTGATGAATAATTTTACAAGTGTTTATTTGTTCATGAAGCCATTAAAACATTGATATGAATTTTAAAATTTATCCGCAAAGCTCTTTTCCCCCTGAAAAATTCATATAAAATTTTTTAATGTATTCTTTATCAGAAATTATTATATTTTCATCCCAAAAATTCAAATACTAAACATATGTATGGTGAAGTATAAAAAATTTCTGCTTTTGACCCTTTAAATTAACTCTTGAAAAAAAACTTGATTGTCCATTTATTTTTCAATAAAGATATCAAAAATAAAACTCAAATTCACACATTTTCAAGATTTCTTTTTTGCCACAAAAAAACTCATCATATATGATAGTTTTAAAAGCCAGAATGGAGTGCTTTATTTACAAGCAATTTGAATCTCTTGAAAGAAGAAAAAATTTATTTCCAACTCCACATGAGAGTAGGTTGAGAAAGAATCAAGAAGATTTCTGACCGCAAGCACAATAACAAAACAACAAGATTACGAAGAAAAATCTTTAAATTCATTCACTCAATATTTCTCTTCTTTTTTCTCTCTCTGTCTCTTTTTCTTTGACTTGTTTTTCAATTTGATTATGCAAGAATGTTGAAGTGAGAGAAAAAAGGTACTTTTTATTGCAGTCAGACAGACAGACATGAAAAGATAGACCTTGAGGGTGTAACAAACCGTTAATTTTTAGTGATCCTAATTTAAAATTGAAACAAGTGACTTTTGAAAAGGTTGTAAAATCTTCATCAAGCTGGTCTCAAGCTCAAAATATGACTGTTTAAAAAAATTTAATTTCCTTTTCCTATTTTCTTTTTACGAAATAAAATTTCGAATAAAAAGTTGTTTTGATTAGGAAATTTTAGTTAATTTACTAAAAACTCATGCAATTTTTAGCTTATTTCTTTATTTAATTCTAAAGATTGTTTGTTATTACGAAAGAAAACGGAACAACTTGTTTTTCTTTTCAAAATTGCAACTGTTTCAATTTTAAATAAATTTCGTAAAATATGGACGCCTTTAAAAAAGGTCTTCTTTTTGAATTTAACGACCGACTTGAGACCACCTAGATTTCCATTAAATTCCTAGGGGGTCGAACAGAATTTTTTCCGGTTAAATTTTTTGAATTTTGAATTGAAATTTTTGTAATTTCTCCTGAAAAATTGATGAAAAACCTTGAAATTTTTCAAAAATTGAAGTATCAGTTACGAAAACAGTATTTTTGTTATCATATTTTGACTCAAATCCCCAGGATTAAAATAAATGAAAATTTTGAAATTTTCAAAAAAATTATAAGAGTGTGTTCAGAGAACTTAGAAAATATAATTTTTCAAAAGAATTATGGAATATTTTGACAATGACACTTAAATTCATTTTAAAAATGTTTTAAAATAGAAAATGATAAAAATTAAATGTAAAATTTAAGTCTTCATAAAGTAACGGTTATTTTTCAAAATTGCATTGTCAAGATAAAAGAAAGGCAAAAGAAAGGAAAAATAATGAAAAAAAATATGTTTTCGTCGAAATGGATGAAGGCAACAGAAAAAATTTTATGCTTTTTCAAGCGAATAAAATTGTGTTGTTTTTAATTTTTTCACTGTAAAAAGCTCATAGTTTTTCATGGATGCTTTATTTTCAATGCACAAGAATAAAAATGATTCTTCTCTTTTTAAAAAAGTTTGCTTTTAACATTTTCGTTGCTATTTCCTTTTCACTAACATTCAAGAGCACGATTGAGATTAAAAGTTGCGTAATTAATCAACATTTTCCCAGAATGAAAGAAAATTTTTTCTGTAACTTTCTTTTCATGCTTTGCCTTGATTAAAAAAATCTCAAGCATTATGAGCAAGTGAATGAACAAAAAAGGAGAGAGAGAGGATGGCGTAGAGAAGGAAAAGAATTGATTGGCGCGTGCAGGATGGGTGGTTGAATGAAAAGCGTATTGTCGATAAATTAATCCCGTTCAGCTTCATTTAACTTTCATTTTTTTCGTATTTTCTCATCCACAATCACTCCCCACAGCACAATTTTCATTTCGATTTCAATCCTTAATTTAGCGAATGAAAAACATTTCGTGGGAATTCTTTTTTGTCTTCAATGCGATCATGAAGTCATTGAAAGAGCTTTCAAAGCAACAGCAGCATCTTCTTTCCTTTTATGTTTTTTGTACAAGAAAGAGATTCGCTAAACAATAGTTGATTTCGACTCAATTATCCATTAAATCGCTTTTTTGTATTTTCCATTCGTAATAATAACTTATGACGATATTCTTCGAACTATAATTTTATTCCTTCTTCCCCAGTGAAGCATTCAAATTTCTTAGAAGGCAATAAAAGTATCAGATTTCATCTCAATTTATAAATAAATTTGACAGTGAACAGTCAAGTTTTTTTATTCTTAATATTTAATTTTTGATAATTTTGTGCTGAGCACTTTATTTTAAAAATTTGTGTGCTGAGCACTTAGTGTTTGAATTCTTGGTGCTCAGATTTTAATTTTTAAATGTTTCGTTTATACTTAATCTTCATAAATAAATATTTTGAGTATTTAAAATTCAAGTCAACAATTTTTCTAAGTTCAAATGATTAACACTCAAAATTTTAGTTTTTTTGTGCTCAGCGCTAATGTTTGAATTTTCTAAAAAGGTGAAAATTAGTAAAATAAAAAACCGCAAATCGTCCCAAGTGTGAATACAAATATTGTTCCGTTTGCTTATGAAAATATATCTGAAAATATCGAATGCCTAACTATGACTCAGCTTGTAAATTCCCATGGCTAAAGCTAGTCATATAATGCATTCCTTATCTGTCTACACACATTTCCATTGCCACTTATACAACACTTTTTTGCGCACTGTTTGTGTTAAAAATTTGCTTACTGTCGCTCTATGCATGATTACCCTTCTCTTCTCTAGTTTTTTAGTTTTCGTTTTTTAAAAAGAACAAGAAATGAGAACGCAAACAATGAACGAAGCAACACAAACTTATAATTTAGAGACAGCGAAAAAAAGAAGTTTCATTAGTTTGAAGTTTTTTGTGTATAGCGAAAAAGAAGCTGCACAGCATCTGCCACTCATTAACATCATTGTGTCTACATTTTTGCATTCATTCATCGACAATGTTATTGTTGGAATTTAAAATCAAGCGCTGAGACTGAAATGTCTGCATGTCTTTATCATGGCGAAAGCAACAACAATAATAACTTGTGTGAATCTTTTTCATCATCTTCTTACTTTCATTCACGACACAAATGACAAGTTTTTCGGGCTTTTTTCTTTCTCTCTTTTCTTAGTTTGTTGCTCTTGCTGCTTACTCAACTTCTTTTCTTCTTCTTCTTTATTTTTAGCAGTTGAAAGAAGAAAAAATTTTCTCTTCCAACTACACGTCGAAATCGTTGTGTTGCCTTTATTTGATGATATTTTCGATTTGAGACAAGTTTCACATTCACTTCTTCACTTCTCGTCTTGCTTGCTCTTGGCTTTCAAGAAAAGAAATTATATATCATGTATGAAATTACTTCTCTTTTTTTTTCCATAAATGAGATCAATTTTTTCAACATACAACTACAGAGAAATTATTCACTTTTTAAAACTTTTTTATTTTTGAGTGCGAAAAATAACCACGCACGCCACTACAAAATATATTTTTTTGATCGTTAAATTTGCGAGTGTTAGCAAAAAAAAAAGAATTTTTCTATTTACCGCATATCACTGCGTACATGCGGGGAGGATGTGCTCAGCGAAAAATATTCCGAAAATTGAAGCCAATTGTCCGTGAAAAACGTTTTCTAGTCACTTTTTGCAAGCAAATGAACAAAACGACGAAAAATTGTCCTCGATAAATGTAGTAAAATTGTCCACTTTATGAATGTTCTACACGCGGGTGGATATACAACAACACACATATACACCAAATTGAATGAATATTTAAATTGCAGATACAATAAATTAACGTTTTACAAGCACAAATAAATTTATTTTTAAGCGATTCCAAAAAAAATATTTTAGTCCACACGTACACGTTAAGTTTCGCATGAAAACTAAATCCAAACTAAAGTGAAGAGAGAGAAAAAAATTCCTGTTCCAAATGGCAAAGAAATAAAAAAAAATTTATACAGTAAATACGCGAGAGACCGCAAGTAAGCGACTGTTGTTGTGTCTGAAAAGAGATTTTTATTCTTCTGTTGAGGCTTTAAAATTGTTTTAGTATGCGAGTGAGAGAGCGAGCACAAGCATTTGTGTGTGTGTTATGTTTATTAAATTACTTTTTAATGTTGAAGAAATGAAGAAATTGCTTGCTAGTGAGTATATGTGCAAGATTCAATTTCTTCTTCTTATGTCGACATTCTTTTCATTTTCGAAGACTTGAACGCACATTGTTTGTGCTTGCTTTCAATTTCTTCTTCTTTTTCACTTTTTACTTTATGATAAACTTTTAATTTTTTTCAATTTTGAAAGAATGTTAAAGAATGAAGACAGACGACTTTCGATATTAATTTTTTTTTCATTAAAAACATGTCTGAATCATCCACAAATAAAAAAAAGTGTGTAACAAGTTGCGGCAGAATGAAGAACTCCTGTGATTTCATGTTGGTGTTGTTTATTTGTATAGATGAAGAAGATGATGATGATGATGACTGTTTAGAACGAAAACAGGTTTCACTCAGTGTTCTTTTCATTATTTCTCATCTTCTTTTTGTTCTTCTTCACATGAAGCATAATATATGGTTCGCTTTCATCTTCTTTATACTTACTTATGTGTGAATATTGTGAAGTGTAAGTAAGACACTGGTGTGATGAAGATAAAATAAAATCACTTTACTTACTCAAACTGTTCAACACACAAACATACATGAAAATTTTCATTCATCTATCACATTTTTGTTCTTATTAGATTTATGTCTTTTATTGCAATTACATAATGTAACTGATGTGATTTCAACAAGATTTCAATTAGATCTATAAAAGGTAAAATTTTTCATTAAAACATTCCCGAGTAACCAAAAATACATTACATTTTCTGTCTTTAGCATGCTACATGGCATATAAATTGGATGTATTTTCAGTTACTTGCTATTACAGTATTGAGACAAAAAAACTTATCTAGAGGTGGAAATTTCAAAATAATTCGTAGATTTTTTGTCATTTGGTCCAAAAATTTGAAAATGAAAGATTTTGTTCCATATTAAAAAATTAACAAATTCGTTCTTTTCACTTTATTCCTTCATATTTTCAATCAAGATTTTTCTTCATTAAGATTTCTAATTTTAATTATGTTTTGAACACTCTTTTCTTGGAGTGGATGATAATATGAAGTTTTAATAATTTCTTATTGAATGATTGTTATAAAAACTAATATAACTTGAGCTCAATAGTTTTCAAGTTTGAATTTTTGTAAATTTTAACAAATTTTATTTTTGAAAATAATTTAAATTCCAAACCCTGAGAATTACAGTTAAAAGAGATATAAAAGAGCATTTATTTTAAGTTAAAAAAGGAAATTAGTTTTCTTTTTCTTTACGTTTTACAAGCATCTCTTTGTAGAATAAAGCCGAAAGCAGTTGATCCTTAATACCTGTAAGCATAAAAAATGATACGATTTTATATAAATTGTGAGTGAAAGAAAAGAAGAATCAAGTGGATTTCAAATTGAAGTGAATAAAGAAAACTATTAATGGAAAAAATGATTTAAATTTGATTTGTTTTCAAGATTTTTCTTATTGTTACAATGAAATATTAAATATTTTTAGGGTTCGGTATCATGCAGATAAGTTTTGATAAGAATTATGCGAATAATTTTCTTCTTCGTCTTGATTTTTCCATATAAAAATGAATAAGAAAAAGAAAATTATGCTCATAATTCTTCTTTTTATCTGCATAATACCAAGCTCTAAATATTTTAACTTAAATATATATTTTTGAAATGATTCATTTTTAAAATTGTTTCAACTTCCTCTTTCTCACATTTTTAATCACACAAAGATGAAAAGAATGGAGAAAAATAGATTTTTGTTATTCACAGTCCTTTTGCTGATTGTTATCAAGAAATTTAAGCTTATCATAGTTATTTTTAAATTTTAACTTGTAATAATCAAGATAAATATTTCCCCTAAAGTCTATGCTAAATTAATACAAAATTTCGTAAGTAAAATTGACTATCGTGCTGCCTACAGCTGAGGCAAAGAAAACTTTTTTCTCTTTCACCATCAATATTTACCGAAGAGTTTTAAAAGTTCAATAAAAATCCATTTTGTGCAGAAGAAAATTCATTAAATCTTAATTAATGTTTGCACTCTCGTTTCCATTTTATTTTTTTTATTGGCAGTTTTTCTATTTTGCTCGAAGACAGAAGATACAAAATTGCAGCTGTTACTTGTTATTTGTTGTTGTAGTTCTTCCTCTTTTCTTTCTTCTTAATCACTATCATCATTGTAATTGCGCTTTGGGCGTGAGCCTCTTGGCAATGCAGTAAAGAGACTCTCCAATTCAATTTTTGAGGGTTTTGACTCGAGCAATTTTCTCACATTACGAACGACTCGCTTATGGGGTAGTTCCTGTTTAATTGAATGAGAATGATGGTGATAGTTAATTGGAAGCAATAATCGTAAATTTAGAATCATTTTCGCTCAAATTGAAAACGATGATGATAAAAGAGAAAGAGAAAAGCATACTTCGTGATAATTTTCTGGCAAAAAATATTCAGGATGTGGCCACATAATCTATAGAAAGAGATGAAAGTTAGAAATTTTTTTAATTAAATTTCATTTCTTGGAGATTTAATTAAAATTTTAATTTTTCTGAATGTTCTCCTAAACTATTTTATTGATTTTTTGCCTAAAAAAGTGAGACTTTAAATAGAACTCTGAAAAATTGTTCTTAAACTTCAAAAGAATAATATATTAAGTTTAAATAAATTTCTCTCAAAATAGTGTAAAAATTTTGAATTGATTTGAAAAGTCCAAATCTAAACGTATTTTTTAAATTCAAATTTGAAAAAAACCGTTATTATTCAAAAAATAACGGTAAAAATATCTATTTATATCGCTAAGAGATTTTGTAATTAACCTAAAATAAAAGAAAATAAGAAACTTACTGGATGCCATGCCTTTCGCTCCGGCTTAATGAAAAGAAAATATGAAAAAAAGAGAGAGAAAATTGTCCAATTAAATTTCCAAAAAACAGCTTTTAGCGCTACATACACGTTGAATGAAAGCTTCATGTGGTGGCTCTGGCTGGTGTTCAATATGAAATCGTGGCGCTCTTGGATTTCCCTCCATCACAATCTCTTCGACAATGGGCGAATCGTCCTTTGTGGCTTCATCATCATTGAATCTTAAAAAAATAATGTAGTAATTATGGTTATTATGTGCCAGCGTAAATGGATAATCATGCGATTAGCACGTTATGCGTGTTTCAGAGTCAAGTTCAAAGTTGAAGGTCACGCTTACCTTATAACACCCAGTTTAAAGCTACGAATTGCCTTCGTTGCGTGCAACAATGCCTCGTTGGCCTCTTTTAATGTCATCATGCTTGTGTCCTTCCCATCAATCATTACAATTGAATCGCCCAATTTTAGTCCAACGCGTTTCGCTTTTGAATTTTCTTTTACCTTTTATGATGGTGGTATGGTATGAATAATGTGGCGGTGACACGAAATTTGTTTTTTATGGGAATCGTACAATTCCCCACTAATCATTTGCCCACAATCGTTTCCCCACGATCAATTCCCCACTGTGACGTTTCCCCACAATCATTTGCCCACTAATCAATTCCCCACCGATTATTTCCCCACAGGTAGGATTGCCCACAATCATTTGCCCACTGTGACACTTGCCCACGATCAGTTCCCCACAAATCATTTCCCCACTAACGGATACTC